>JAVDBV010050022.1:0-13539 GCA_032619315.1 Piper longum
TTGTTGATGTTACACTCTATTATTATTATTTCATTATGATGCAATCTATAAGATAGTTTATATCTTCATTGGAACTTTTGTGAAACTATGTTGCAATCTATATTGTATTAAAAAATTTTAAATGGCTGCTCATCTCTGCCAATTATTTTTTAAAAAAAATAATTAATAATTGGCTACCACTGGTGGGCTGGTGGCGACCCAGTCCTTGCCACCACCAGGCCATGGGCAGTCAAGATTCAGCCTCCCCGGCTTTGGGTGGTTGGAATATGGTCACCCCCGCTTTGGGTAGCTAAATTTGACTACCTAAGTTGATGAGGGCTCAAATTTTGTTTTTAATTTTTTTGTTGAATTTTAATTGAATTTATTTTAATTTTTTAACTGAAGGTATTTTAAACAATTCATATTTTTTCTCCATTTTCTAGGAATCAGGTTTGATTTTTCTATCACCTGATAATACTAAAAATTATTCTCTCTTTCCCAGTAAAATATTCTTTTATATTATTGTATGTTTAATCATTTATTAGATATGGGTTTGGCAAATCTTAGTTGGAATATAGTAAATAAAATAGATATAATATTTGAATTTGAGTTGGATATAACTTTGGATAATAAATGAAAAGAATACAATATTCAAATTCACGTCGTACATAGGTTTCGATTTTTAGATTCCAATATGATGATTATTGTCATATCGGATCTAAACTCATCCCTAATTGTTGTAATTTATTTGCAACATGGAGAAGATTTTGGTTGAAATCAGGGACGAATGGTGGGCTAATTACCTGGGTTTAGGGTCGTGGACTCTTGTCGTCTAAAATAACGCTCCCATCAAGTCGACATTTTGTCAAGAAATTAAATATTCACGATCTCACAGCTCATGAACCATGGTCCATACGGAGGTAACCATTCTACTTTTTATTCCTTGAAATAAGAAAAAAAAAATAGCAGACTTATTGCACATATGAGTCCTATTTAGAGGAAATTATAATTATTTTGAACATAATATATTTAAAGTTTCCCATGTTTTAAAGAAAATGCATTGAAGATTGTTCGTTTTGGGTAATAGAAAATCACCTAAATATATTTTTTTCTTTTCACTTTAGGTCCATACGGAGGCTTTTATAACTTGAAAAGGGAATTTTAGGATTTCCAAAATGTAAGTTAAAAAGCCAAAATTTGGGACTAAGATTTGAGCTTTCTTAGAAGGTTTTGAAGGGATTTTCAAGGTAGAGCTAGCCGGAGACATCTTAGAGGGATTTCAAACGTAATCTTAGGGTTTTCTGTTTTGGGATTTAAAAAGGCGGTTGAACTTTTGAGAGCTTGAGGTTGAAGGTTTCTCAATGGAGTCTCAAGGTTTCTCTTACGAGTTTTGAAGAGAAAGTAGAGTAGATTGGAGGATGTGTATTGAGTTGTACTTCTTAAACATTGGTTAAGTTCTTACCTATACAAGAAGAGGTTAAGGTTAGAAGTGGTTTTCTTAGATTGGTTGAAGTTAAAATAACAAGATCTTTAATTCTTATTTATTTTTGGGCTATCAACTGGCACAATAAGCTTTTGATTACTTATCATAAGGTTTCGCCTGGTGGTTCATATAGCTTGCATGGTTTCGTAGAAGGTTATTTGATACGGATTATTCAAGTGTATGATAAAATTATTTAATGACCCCAACCCATTGAATAACCATTATCAGCATCCCCTCTCCATAACCATAATGAATATCATAAAACACCAACAATAATTTACATACACATGAAACAATTACCAACATCGAAGCTATGTGAAAACAACAGAAAAATCGTATAGAGACGATTAAGCATACGCTTAATGTGGCACTTGATAACCGAAGAAGATAAAAAAATTAAATATCTTGTCATTTTAGCTTCAACCAAGCTAAGAAAACAACCTCTAACCTTCACCTGATCGTCTTGTATTGGAGAGAATTTAACCAATTTTAAGGATCAGTTCAATACACTTTCCCCAGTCTACTCTACGTACTTTCTCGTTAAAACTCGAAATAGAAGACCTTGAGAATCCTTTGTAGACCTAGATTCATCTTCAAACTCTTACAAGCTCAACCTCCTCCTTAATCCTAAAAAAGATAACTTTAAAATCACCTTTGAAATACCTCTAAGATGTCTCAAGCAAGCTCTCCCTACAATTTTCCTTTAAAACATTTTTAAAAAAAGTATAAATCTTGCTCTATCTCTCCATATTTTGGCCTGTCAACCCACATTTTGAAAACTCTAAAATACCCTTACGAAGTGAATAAAAAATGCAAAATAAAAACAAAAATAAAAAATAAACGAAAACTGCCACAACCCTGTTAGGTGGGATCCACCCAAAAGTGAAAAGAAAAAAACATGTTTGGGTATTTTCAATCGCCTAAAATCAACAAAGATATGTTACTTTTGGTCATACTTCTAAAACTCCTCTTTTGTTCGAAAAATTCTCAAATTTAATTTGTGCTAGGTACTCATAAATTTATAATTGATTTTCCAAGTCAAATAACAAAAGTTATGAAAATATATTAGTTTTTTCTTATTAGTTAAATTATTATTTTAAGGTAATTTCGTTCATATATTTTATCAATGTCAAGTGCCAAAAGAGGAATAATAATAATTTTATATAATTTTTTATTTACATAAATAAAATTTTGATATAAAAGACTCCGAATTGGTATAAAGTTGACTCCGAGCCAACTCCATTCCATTATACACCGAGTTGAATCCGAATTTTGAATTTTTAAACTATTCCATTAATATACTTAAATATTTAAAATCATTATCATTTTATATTTATTTGATTTTAACCAAAAAGAAGTTTAGGTACTGTTTGGTTGGCGTGAAAAAGATGTAAAAAGTAAATTTGATATACAAAATTTACAAAGATTTAGCTATTATGTAAATATAAGATATAAAATATGTTCACAAAAAAATTTTCCCCCATTTCATGTGTTTTTTTAAAAAGTGTTTGTTGCGAAGATGATCAATGCTTTTGTAATGAATTTTTATTTAGAAATTTCATAAAATTTGCTTTTGTTTTTGCCAATCAATAAAATAATATTTATTTCATAAAAATAAAAAAGTAAAGATGTGATCTTGGGTTCCGCTCTCTCCTACAGTATTCAGGTTTCACGGGATGCAATAGCACGCACAAAGAGATTCAAACCCTTAAGCAATATTCGTTTATCTTGCTGTGTCCTTGGGATCATCATGCCTTGTTTTTCTCATCTACATTTGTCTTTGATATATGTTGTAGACAATGGCCAAAGGAAAATTATGGACGTCTTCACCGTTGAAGCTTGAAGGCTATCGGGCTTCGTGCATACTGGGGACAAAAACGAACGGAGTTTGGTTTAGTTTCCATATGATTAAAACAAGTACTCATGGGTACATAGATTGATACATGCTTTCATGTCCACAATTCACAGTACTAACATCAAGGTTTCAGAGCTAAATAATATGGCTCAGAAGGAGAAAACATGCATGCATATGAATTCATGTAATTAATTTATCAGTACTACATACATATATACACCAGGTTTTCAACACTCCATTTTTTTTTAATGATTGATATGATATTTTAGCTACAATACATTGCTGGCTGGAATCATCAGTAATTGTTCTTTAATCTTAACACTATAGCTCTTCTGTCACTGTACGGTTTCACGGGCAACATTCTCAAGATCACACCTATCATTTGGCCCCGTGAACCGCTATTATACATTTTGTATCGTATGACTGTTTATTTAAAACTGTTAAGTTATAAAGAAACCAACATTCTTAAGCATTGCCATCTTGATCACCACTAGTCCGACAGCGGGAATAGCCTTGCAGCGTTCCCTTCATTCCTTGTTTTCGTGTTCTTATTATCTTTTTGTAGTGCAAGAACGAAAGTATAGCAGTTTAATGAAAGCCTATTAATATCCTCGTAAACAATTTGAGCTCGCGAATCTAGATAGGTTAATTACGATCATATTAGTTTTGGCAATTTGTTAGAAGAAAGTAAACAAAAGAAACAAAATAAGATCTTCCTGTCATCACAAATGAAACATATTTCACACCAGCACAAATTGTCAAACCTCCATTAGCACTCCAATAATGGAGATAGCCAACAAAGTGTTTATTAAATTGAATTACAGCCAGCTACAAAACTAGAACTACGCAAATTAACCACCCAACAATTTACGACACAAAGGAAAACATGAATCCTCAAGCACACTGGAAGCCGGTTGGAGGAGTCTTGCCACAAACGTTGAGCAACAAGGTAAGAGATATGGGAATGTTGAGGTTGATGCCCAAGATGTTGGCCTTGATTGCGGTGCAAAGACACACAGCAGCTTCAAGATCCACCAACCCATCCAGCAAGGAGCAGCAGGGCAAGGTTGGAGGTGACCCAACTTTAGCATGCACTAACCCAAGCACATTGGCACACACTCCTAGCTTGAGTGCATCCCTAGGGCATGTTGTTCCAGGAGGTGTACTGGGAGTTGGTGTAGGGTTGGGAGTTGGAGTTGGTTTGGGGTTTGGTGGGTAGGGATTGCATGAGCAGGCAGTCCCAAAGGAGAAGAAGAGAAGGTTGACGGCAAAGAAGAGAGCAGAACTCTTTGAGGCCATGATCAAATGTTTAAGTAGAGAAGAGAGGCTACGCTCTTTTGAGTTGAAATGAGGTGATAAGAAGGTGGTATTTATAGAGATCATTTGATTCCAGATTTTGAATGGAAAGATTAATCTAAAGGAAACCCATGTGAGCTAAGTGGCAGGGAATTTAGCTGGCACTGCAAGTATAGAAGCCATCCGACTAGTTAGAAATTCACGAGAAGATTAGGTCGACTAGTTGATTTTTGAGTGCTAATTGGACGAACACAAAGTTTATGATTTACAAGCTGTGCAACTCCATGAAGGGACCAAAAAGCCAGGCTAAGAGCTCCAATAAGACTATTACTCACCAGAGTTGGATTGTCCTATCACCTAACTTATAACTTTTGGGCCGAGTTAATTCATGTGATCCATGTCGTCGTTTCTTGGTGATTGGACAGGATATCTAATGAAGACCAGGTTGTATTTCCTAGAGATGAAAAGAATCTGTGAAGAGAAGAACGTGAACCACTTAAAAAAGTATCTCATTTAAAAAACGAAGCGAGCGTAGATTGAGTTTACAGTGGAAACCTCCCATTTAAGTTATCTCGTCATGTTATTATTATATTATATATAATAAATATAACTAATTATAATTAAATTTATTAAATATATATATATATATTATTTTAGCCTAACGTAAAATAATTAATTTATATAAGATCAAAAAAATTTTCCAACACTATATAAATTCAATATGATATCAATAATATTGATGAGCCAAGTCGAGCCAAGTATTTTTTCAAGTTTGAATACATCAAACTCGAGTTTTGAGCCAAACAGAGTCGATTACTCCGTTGCTCAAGGTCTATTCGTTTTTAAACTAATTATCTATTTCGAGGCCACAAAATTAATGAATACGAATTCAAGCCTAATCGAGCCAAAACTACTATTGTCTTAATCTTTGTTGAGGGTTGAGATCTACTTCTATAAGATTTATACGAGAGTATTCAAATGAATAGCTTTCTCAATTATAACATTGTCGTTCGGTGCTTCCTCAAATAGAAAAAAATGGGGTTACATTTTAATTAAAAATTAAATTTATCATAAATTACATCAAAGAATAGTATCAGTAAATACGAATCATGGTAGTTCTAACTCAACTCGAACTTAACTACTTACTAACTGGAGTTGAACTCGAAAACAAACGAACATAATTTGAGCTGAGTAAAATTGTCTCGACTCACCCAATGAGCACTCTTAACCGTATCCATAAGAGCTTCCAAATCCACACTACAAGAAATCTGGCTATTCCCATAAGAAAGAAAGTAACTCAAGAAATGGCTCCAATAAAAGTAGTTGATGATGGTAGATTTAATCAATATCATCAAATGAGATTTTAGTAAAAAAAAAAGATAATTTTTAATATCATTAGATGGTGTGAAAATTAGAACTAATTACTAAAGAAAAAAGGTATTTTAATTATAATGACAAAACTACTATTGGGATGGTTTATAATAACATAAATAAATAAAACAACCCAAGTGAAAATTATAAAAAATGTGAAAAATATTAAAAATAAAAAAATAAAAAAATTATGGAGGTCGTCCACTTTTGGGCAAGCATAGGTCTAGTTTGCCTTGGCCAAGGGTGGCCCAAATATGGCTGCTCTTGTCAGATTTTTGCCATCCTAAGTCTAGGGTACCCAGATGATGTTTCTAATATGCAAAGATCACATTTATCATTTTTGTACTTGGTTTATTAATCTGTTCAGTTTATTGCACGAATTAGATGGCACATGTGAATACGATTATCAGACTAGATCAGATTAGTGTGTGTTATTTAATTTTTTGATCCATGCCATGCATCCATATTACTTGTAGGACTGTTCATGCATTGCACGCATTTATTATATAAGAGAGTGTAGTTGCCAGCATTGCTAGGCCACCCAAAGATGGGCTTGTAGCAATAGGTCGAGGAGCTCTTCTAAGGTCTGTTAGGACTCTCTCTTGTGAATTATCTCCTATTTGGCTCACATGATTTGATTTATATTGTAAAATGTACTTCATGACATTTTATTGGGTCTCATTATCTACAGGTCATTTAACTGATCTTACGGACTAATAAAAACTTAAGAATGAGATCCCTTTATGAGTTTTTAAAAGATTATAAGATCTAGTTTTAAGTCGCACTTTAGGACTATATGACATGTTCATGCTCAAACTTGATGTACGTATTATATTTTCAGTTTTTGACTTGCATGCAAGATGGATGGGATACTTGGCGTCACCAAGGGGCCTTGTCAGTACCGACCTATGGTGGCCGGTGATATTCTTATGTATATGAGATTAAATGACTACCTGCATGCAGTGTATATTTCAGTAGTATTCAGCTTGTTGCCGCCGTTGAGTATATCTAGACCATGTAGTGCTGCAGTGATTATTAGCTAGGCTTGACCATATTTTTTACATGTTACCGTGAGCTATTATCTGGTCCATGTGTCTGGATTATTAGTGATTATGATTAGGCTCTATCGACCATTTCCTTATGTTGTGGAGAAGTTGTTGTTTCTTTCAATTTCTCATAAATAGTTATTTTATTAATATTGATATTTTTAACTTTTAGTTATTTGAGATTTAGTGACACTTGTTGCTGATACATTTTTCTTATATTATGTAGGTGAGTGGGTTTGACATTGGCCAGTATAGCTATGCTGATCACGAGGACTCTGGTGGATGTCGGGCTGACATTTTGGTGTTGTGGGATTTTGGTTGTTTGTGTTGTGTGTCCCTTGAGGACTTTGTTATCTTATAGATATGAATTTGTCTCATTTGTGTTGATATCTTGAGATTATGGATCAAGTTGTGATGATGTCGCCATGTGACCTTGAGACTTATGTTGTGATCAATGACGTCTCGTACATCGTGATATGACAATATGACTGTTTGCTAGATTTTGTGTACCTAACTGCATTGCCTCTATTTTTTGGACAAAATATTATTGCGTACACAGGTCTAACATATTTTTTGCATGTTACTCTCAGCCTCGGAGTCCTATGAAACAACCTTCTTGGTGTCGTGAGAATGGAAGACATTATTAAATATACGTCAAAATACATCGAACATAAATAAAAGTAAGAAAGTAAATAACTGCACTGAAATCAAGTGTGCGTAGCTTTTATCTTTCCTCCCACTAAAGTCGACTCAAGATTGAAAGACCTACATATATTATATGAAAAATGTCAGTAACGACTATTACTGGTCTGAAAATAACTAATACAAATTGGCAAATTGCAATTCCATTACTCACGAAAACTTATGAAGCTTAAAGATTGCATCATACTGGGCGATAAGAAAACATACTTAAGCAAATGCCGGCTCGCATACATAGCTCATAATCATATTCATACATACAACGCTTATGCCCTCACATCTTTCATATCACCCGCAATGGTACTCGAGTGGCAAAAGTAACAGTTAAGTTAGTGCGACAAATTTTGAAAATGTATTGCATTACGCAGTAGCCTCATACACTGCACTACCTCAGGGTTTGAAGGAGTACTAGTGTGGTCCATACATATCTCTATACCACTCATTCTCTTATTTGTAAAATTAGTAAAAATGTGTGTATTTATATTATAGGCTTAGGGAAGAGGCATGTATCATACATTTCTAGAGCTTAAGCTTGAAACCCAACAAGGGTTCTCATCCTTATAGTTTTATTACACATGTGAAGAAAATACGGCTAAATGACCCGACATCAGAGGGATCCGATAAAACATTGCTGATACCGTCCTTTGTATAAAACATGATTAAACTCTATACGCAACGAGTCAAGTAGAGAGGGAGAGTCCTACGGACCTATGGTCCAAGCTATAAGCGTATCTGCACATCAATGGCGAGCTCGGACTTACACTAACATCAGAACCTACTACTAAGTAAAACACTAACATCTTCGTATGATGCACGCTCGTGGTGTGTGCTCGTATCATCAATACATCCTAATAAAGAAAGGAGTGCTAACAAACCTATAACTAAAAACCTAGCACACAAATTGAGACATATAATAAATAAATAAATAAACAAGGATTCTACTCATAGAAATTTAGATAAATAATAAATACAAGAAGATAAATAATACTCTAAGAATAAAATAATAAAATAATAAACTAATTATACTATATAAATACACAGTGAAACACGTGTAAATATCATATATACTCATGTTAATAAACATATAAATAATTAAATAAACAAACAATATATAATTAATTAAAAAATAGATAAATAAATAAATGACTAATATTAATTAATTATGAAGAATATTAATTTAAATATTAAATATACGAACATACGCCTAAATATGTATAAATAATAACACGAGTAAGAAATAATTAATAACAATCAATTACTTAAATACAATAAAATAAACATGAATAAAATAAACATTTATGAACATTTACATTAATAAAAACAACAATTAGACATATAATCATTCATCATAGTCAACAAATATATAAATAATAAGAAATTAATAATCATGAATAAATAAAAAAATAAGTAAATAAAATAATAAACAAATAAAGAACATACTCATAATATCCAAATATTCTAAACAATGTGAATATGTATCTAAACTAATGTAGAGGCTCTAGAATTACAAAAAATGGTCGAGAAACAACCTAAAATGAGCTGAACTAGACTAAATAGAATGGGTTGAACCAACCTGGTCTAAGTTAAATAAGCTGTCCGGCTGGGTCGGCTAGGCTGATGGATAGGGCATGGACATGGTTGGCGGACTAGGACAAGACCATGCGGATGCTAATGCGGGTAGGCGGATGCGACGGAACACAGGCAGGCGAGTAAACGGGACAAACGAGGGATGGCGGGGTGATGTGGTTGTGGTCACTGATGGTTAGGATCGATGGAGGGGAAGATGATGAATGTGATGGCGGAGACGAACGATGGAGTCTGACCGCTCGTCGGCCAAAAAACGGCCGGGAAGCAGCGGTATTGCTGCTGGGTATGGTGACATCGTCAGCGGCGATCACGACCACGAGAGAGGTCGATGTGGGTCCTAAACCATAGATCTCGGCAAGGGAAAGCTATTAGGGTGGTCGGATACCCTGGAAGACACTCGCCGGTGCCGAAAATTTCCTGAACGGGTGGCGGTTGCAGAAAAAACCGACTTAAAAAATGTCGTTGCCTAAAGCAACTACGGCGGTATGGGTAGCGATCGTGGATATGGATTGATAGCTGGCGTTGAGGCAGTCATAGACGAACTGTTTTGGTGGTCAGGGTCGAGGTGGAAACTCCCCGGCGGCGAGCCAAAGTGGTGGTGGTGGTGTTAATGGGTGTAAGTCTGAAAATTAATGAAAATGTTTGAAATATAAACAGGAGAAAACTAGGGTTAACGCGGATGGCTCAGATCTTTCTACATGGCAAGATCCGAACGTCCGACAACTCATGGCCTAGTGAGACCCACCTACAGGTATATGCAATATACATATGGACGTAAAGCTCGAATCGAGACCGTCCGAAGTCAAAATTGACTTGAGTCATGAAAATGACTCTATATGCGGGAATCGAGGAAAAAATGTTGATTGGGCCTCGAACCGTGAACTCTATCAAGCTGAGCCCACAGGGGCATAATCGAATGTTCCAAAGTCCCTAAGATGCATTTAAATAAGATACCCTCAAAATCCCAAACGGATACTAAATGATGTAATGGCCTAAATCTAGTCCTAAAACCGTAGTAACTCATACAAATTATTTGTATACCTTGCGTATGCACTGATTACTTATGCTATAATCATTTGCATGTCAGGCATACTCAGCTACCATGACATGCTCATATAGCCATCTGGGCCTCATACTCATATTATTAAAATTGTTCCGGCTTGAGTTCGTTCGATCCGACTCAATATTGTTCCGAACTGGACAACTATATGCGGGTAAAACCCTTACCTGAAGTTGGGGTTTTACAGTAATGATTTGGAAATATTTTTTTGAATGTAAAATGATATTATTTACTTTTTTGAGATTATTATGCACTTGAATGATAATTATACAGGTTTTGCAATTTTTTCCATTGTCTTACTTACAGGGAAGATTCTGCCGGATTTTCTCTAGGAACTTAGTCTCCTTTGTAAATTTAACTTATCTAGGATGTCTAATTTTCATGAGCGAAACCCAAGGTGTCTTGCATACATTGTGGGGTGGTTTGGGCATTAGTTTCCTTCAGGTTTCATCTTTTAAAGCCTTGAACGGTTAGTACCTTCTTGAGGAGTTGAAGAGACCCTCAACCCATTGTTGCTACCCATCAAGGAAAGAAGGACCACCTTCCCTACTCGTCTCCCACCTCTTGGAGAGCTTTTGAGTTGCAAAGACTGTCATCCAACCACATGCTCCGATTGCTGATACCATCACCTCTGGTGATTATCTTGGAGTCAAGCTATTCATCATCACATTGATGCAATAGATCTACTTGAAATGTTTTTCTCTGGATGCACAGGCCTCTGCCAAGCTTAAGCATGGCCAGGGTCTAGGCCAAAGTGTTGGGCCCTTCGGGCCCCCAAAAGGGAATTGAAATATGTTTCAAGTTTCTCTTAATCCAAAAACTAGCTGAAGGAATAAAGTTTTCTCATTAGCCAATATTCAAGCCACCAGTCACGCCCAAAATTATTGGGATGAGGGATGAACCTAACAATTCTCTCATTTACACATCATACCATCTGAATCATCTTCTCTCATACATGTTGCTAGGTCAACATGTTAGAATGAGGTTCGAGGAGACTCTAATTTGAGCTAAATCATTCGCCCTCATGCATGCTGGGTCCACATGTTATCGTGAAATTTGAGGAGACTCCAATTTGGGTTAATCCAATCTAACCGTGAGGCACCTCATTTATCAAGTCACCTAAATCATCTCCACCTCATATATGTAGAGTTGATATGTTATAGTAAAGTTACAAGAGATTCTAATTTGGACTAGCTGACTTACCATGACAAACTAGGGCTTTGGACTCTAGCTTAACATGACAAACCGGGGCTTTGGACTACCTGACTTACCATGGCTAACCATGGAACCACCAAAACCCCAATTAGGATTAGTTGACTTACCGTGGCAAACCAAGGAACCACCAAAACCAATCTGGCTCTGATACTACTATTGGGCCCTTTCAACCCTCAAAATGACTTGAAATAGGCTTCACATGTCTCTTTTAATTTAAAAGCTAACTTAGAAAATAAGGTTTTTCATTAGCATATGTAAATAGAAACCAAAGTGGCCATATTTTCTCAAAGCCATAAAACGACAATTCAAATGTTTGAAGTAATTAACAATCCAAATGCCACTTTACTTCCAAACTTGCTTGCCATCTTATTAAACATGGATAAATTGTAACCCAAAGTTACAAATTACAAGTTCCAACAAGACAAAAAGTGGTACTAAAGCCTAATAGCTAACATACCGAGCTAAGATTGGAGTTCGTACAGAGTTTGCATAGAGTAGCAAAGTTGCTGGGCATCCTCACCGGTCATATGTACACTGGTGACCACAAGGACTCTGCCACAGAAGAGCTATGCCAGGAGGCTAAGGAAGATGTTGTGGCCATCGGGAATGCTGTAGAAGCCCTTGGCATGGATGAAGACGGGATGGATGCGACTGATCACGGAGGTGGACTGGGTGAGGGCATAGCATAGTTTTAAGATGTTTTTTTGATTCGAGTATGGAACAAGTTAACTATTATTTATGAAGATGCCATTACCTATAGGTATATCCAATATATATATGAACGGAATGCTCGATCAAGACTGTCCAAAGTCAAAACTGACTCGAGTCCTAAAAATGACTCTGTGGGCAGAAATCGAGGCAAGAAGACTAAATGGTCCTCGAAAGCCTGAACTCAATCGGATGAAAATATACAACTCAAATCAAGCTAGGCCCCATGATTAATTTACAAAAAGAATCTTTATACCTTGTGTATACACTGATACCTTATATTCTTTTGTAGTATAAGTGAAGCTATTATCTATATGTCGAGCATACCAGCCATTATAATATGCTCATACGGCCTTCTAGGACCCATGCTCATATGACTCTGAAAGCTTGTCTCAGTCGAACTCATTTGAACCGAATCGAAACTGGCCTGAACCGAGTAAAAACTATGTCGATGCGAGGTATGCGGCCTAACATCTGCCCATGTCTTCCTAAGGGTGTATGCTAATGAGATGTATGGTTCCCTGTCGCCAGTGTAGGTCAAACACTTAGTTGTCCCAGTACGAGGAACTGGACTACTCACCAAGTCATAGATACTCTTTATAAGATTGTTCGAGGTCGCGAAGCTTATAAACTCAAGTAGAAGAAAAAAATTCCGCATTAATGCTTCTAAACACTCACAAATATGATTACCATGAACCATAAAATAAGTCCTACAAAATCTTCTTAACTGTTTGAAAACATGATATCCACATTTCAAGTTTATTCATATTATAGCCACCAATTTGTTGGCCGCACGAGAGCGCCATTCATATTTTGACTAGTAGAAAAATAGTCATTTGTCATGGCCTACCTTGTGGCAAGTGACTTACTAGCCATGGCAAATAAAATTTTGCCACGGGTAAATCGTGTCCTGAATGCTGCCGGGACAAGAGAAAATACACAAGGGAGGCCATGGTAAGTTTTTTGGCACGGGCTTCGCCGCGAAAAAATAAATGTAAGTATTTATTTATATTTATTTTGGTTTACAAATATATATATATATATATATATATATATATATATATTAAATTTTGGTGGCTGTTGACGCTACCAGGCTGCGTTCAGTGGCGGACGTGCATGGTATGGCCATGGCTGGATTTGGCAGAAGTGAGCGACAGGGCCATGGCCGCGGGGTGGCGTGCGGTAGTGCAGTGTGTGGCAACGGCAGGCGGTCAACAGGGCCACATTGGCTGTGGCGGTG
>JAVDBV010050023.1:0-12775 GCA_032619315.1 Piper longum
ATATATATATATATATATATATATACTTGTGTGTATATATATATATATATATATATATATATATATATTCAAAATATCCATGAAAGCCGGGTTTACGAGTTTATTAAGATCTTTAAATCACCTGTCTGTGCTTTGTAGAGAAAAGGGGGGGGGAGGGAAATGTTTTGAACCCGGTCAACTGTAAATGTAACAAATAATGTTAAGATCTAATAGCTGAACGGAACGGATGGTTTAATGGTTGGAGGAGTTATTTGGTTCGAACGGATTGACCTGAAGATGCGTTGTAATGATTTGACGTAATTGTTGTGGCAGATTATTTGGTAAGATTCGTACGTGAAAGAAACGAACGAGTTGGATCTCTGCAGGTTGATCGCAGTCGATCGGGAACAAACAGTTCTCCCTTCCCCTCTATTCATGCGAATTGGGATGGTATCTGAATCAGATCCGTTGTTTTCGCTACATGTATCAACACCATGTGGCTGCCTCCCTTGTTTACTCCTCCTTCCATACAAACATACATACATGTGATGAAACAAACACTACGGGGTTGAAGCAGCAGCAGCCAGCAGCACCCAGCAGCAGCTTTTATGTCCCACTTCATGATTATATATATATTATGTCAGCTACAACTTATTACTTAAGTGTTTACTTTTGCCAAGGCATCTTCTTATGATTAATTAATTGAGAATAATGGAGTATCATGCCCGATCAAACATTATTTTCTTTGCATATAAAAGTCTCCTTTGGAATAATAGCCATGTGATTCGTTGGATTATACACCACGAAATGTAAAATACATACATACATACATATATATATATATATATATATTTATGTATGTATGTAATAGTAAAAGACCCAATAAGATAGAGCTCAACGACACAAGCTCGCATGTAAAAAACTTGGTTAGATGAAATCGTAAAATGTTTGTCCAATACGGAAGGCCCGCTTCATTGCATCGTCGAATTAAGCAAGGTGCATCAATTTTGGGGACCTTGAAGGTGATTAGGAAAACGTAAAACCTTCAAGCCCCTTCACGTGCTCATTGGTTGTTTGTATCACTTGAGGACAAATTCTTCTCCTTCCCCATCACCGGCTTTAATCGACAATAACGCCAATGCTCCATAAGGGCAAGCAAAGTAGTCAGCCGTGATGTTCACAAGAAGGTTTGTGACATTTCCTTCGGTATTGTTGAAGCTGAGAATTCCTAGGAAAGGAATGAACAGCAATTTCTATATTGAAGTACTACCAACTCAAGAAAACTAGTGATTGTTATAATCTATGTAATAGTAGAGGCCTACAAGGCAAGGTTCCATTACAACTTTGAACGAGTTTTCAGTATCATTCATCTATTTTATATTCCTATTAAAACTTCCAATTCCTAACTTCCATCTCATGTTTAGAACGTGAGCAACCTGTACCGGCCATGCCATAAATGTATAGGATTAATTCAGCTTCGGCGATGATCAAGCCAGCCAACACCGAAAATTGCGATAAAATGTCCTAATCTGTGTTGGGTAGTTGTTATTCAACCTCTCACCCACTCAAACCCAATATTAATTACCGAAAGCCCTTTCTCTCATTTTTGTGTTTACTTCAGTTTTTAACGTCCTGGTAACCTATTCCGAGGGATGAGCATGTAACATGCGCCAATCGAAGGAGGCACACTTCGAGCGCCAAATTTGAGCTTCGAGTTGCAATGAAACTCTAACCGTTTCTAATTACCGACGACGCAAAGTATAATTATTACCAATTTAATTATTTAAAATTAACATTTATTAGCACATACTATGATTGACCGTTTGATATGACGAATACTTTATTGTGAATGAAATGATGATTTGTGTGATTTACTTGATATTGAATGGATGCTAGTGACCTCATTAAGTAAGTTAAATCTAAGCATATTAATTAATTGTAATATAATTTAAAAAATATAATAAATTAGTATGATTAAGATGAGTTAAAATTATTTTTACATTGGTGATTGTTTGACTATTATTAGATAATAATTGCATTGTATGTATAATATTTATGATGAGTTTGATGCATCATTTAATCAGCAGGCGATAGCTTCTAAATTTAATATATAGGTACGAAGTAAAAGCTTGTCACTTAGGCAAGCAACTACGCTTTGAGTTTCTACTAGGTCTACTTAGGACTCGCTCTTGATTTATTATCTCATTCTATCTTGTTTTATTTAGAGCACGAAAGATGACATGTTAAGTGGTGGATTAACCGTAACCCACTCCACACGGGCCATTTAGCCGATCGTATTTCTGGTTTAATAACCATCGAGGATGTGATCTTTCGGGTATGTTTTCGAAACTCGGATCCAGTTCACGATGCCTTAGAGCCTATTTTATTAAATTCCCTACACGCCTATATACATGTAATTTGTGCATTTTCAGTGAGATGTGAAACAGAAGAAATCGACGGCCACGTCTTGAGATAGGGCATGTGCTTATCAAAGCATGTTCTAAAACTGGTAAGCGTTCATTTCATTCTCGAGGGATCCTGACAACTCCACCTTTGAGTTCCTCAAATCCAGAGAAGTGCGGATGTTTATAAGTGTTATTGTGCGTTGCATGTTTAAACTTGTGACGAAAAAGGGTACTGAAGGTGCATGCCTAAGAGTACTCGACTTCTGTGCTTAGGGCAAGGAGTAATACAGAAAGTGTAAGGGCAGAAGATAAAAGAATGAATATTTTAAGCAAAAGAAAATTGAAATGGCCAAGAAAAAAGAATGTTATGGAAAGAGAATTATATAGAAAGGGGATGCTACTACCCAAGGGCGACGGCTCCCATTAGTACCCCTGTGAAAGTTTTTGTGAAAATATACGAGGTTTTTATTCAACAAGAGGGTCAGCTCTCCTCTGCCGGTTTGATATTAGTTATTTTTTAGACTAGTAATACTTATTAATGACAGCTTATTAATATATCTGTAAGTGAGAATCATAAAGAATAAAAGTTATCAGGACTGCACACATGTACCTATCATGTGTAATGTGTAATGATAGTGTGTTAATATTGTGCGAATGATAATAATTGTGTTATGATATGTTTTAATAAATTGTCTGTATAACGAGTAGATAAATTTGAATAAACATGGAGCCTTAGAGTTCAAACTAGGCTTAGATAATGACTGAACATCATGATAAATTGTAGTGTTTCATATTATTTTTATAAAATATTCATATTCTTGTTGTGGACATATTGTCCATTATTACACTTTCAAGAAAAACTATATCCATTTTTTTATAGAAATAAATATTTTTCTTTGAATTTCTCATTTATTATTTTTGTTATATTTTTACTTACATGCATGTCATAGCATGAATGTAGGACTACATCCGGGCTTAAATATCCCACCCATGCTTTGCATGTTGCATCTCTATATTGAGTAATGAACAGTTCGATTGCCGGTGATACTTTCGGGTTGGTTCACACGTGAACCGAAACGGTATGTTACATATCTCAAGCACAAGCTAATGGACAAACTAACTAGTAAAACCTCCGTTATCTTTCCAATAGAATTGGAATTGGATACGTAAGATCAGATAAATGTGAACACTAGCTAGGCAGAATGGTCAATGTAGAAAATTGAGCTATCTACCAAGTGATAATGGGCCTCAGAATTGGCACAATTCCTAACTTGCGTCAATGGGCACTTATTGCAAGCAGCAATGTCGCCGTCATTCTTGTTCCTCCATAAAACCCATTGACCCCTTCAATACGAATCCCTCCGGTTCTCACTAGTTCTCAGTTCTCACACATGCCACTATTATCCCATTTGTAAATCAACGTCATATCCTGCACCTGAAAAATCAACTCGAGCCCCACCACCATTTCGTCATGACATATACGTTACAACTATGTCTCATTGTCTAAAGTCGAAGAGTTCTAAAGAAATATATGACTGATCATACAGTGGAGAATCCCCACCTGATGAGGGCAAAAATTAACTAGGGTCTCGGGACATTTAAATAATGATCAACAGCAACCTTCTCCCATGTGATTATCAAATGAAACCCTTCCATCATGCTCATAATAACAAAGAGTTGGCATGTACGTAATTACCGATTCAATATCATCACAAGAGCTGCAGATGGCTTTGGCAAACTCCGAGGTGATATTTTAGTGGGAAATCCCATGCCAAGATTGGTGGTGATGTCTCACTGCAATGGCCCTACTTCCTAATCTCAACTTATTTACAAGCAGAAGTAAAGAATTAGGGGCTTGCATTTAACAGTTCACTTGTCAAATGCAATGAATGATTACTGTTTTACAACCCTGGCCTTCTACATAAAGCCAGAGATTTCACAACTTACACAAGTAAAATGAAAGCAGAAGTTCCAAACAAAAATGCTTTATGAAGAGCAGTTTAGCCAGATGCAATAGAGAATATTTTAGAGTTGGAAAATTTTAACTAGCCGAACCTTACTCAGACAATGTGGTCTTCAGGGGCAACGAGCTCTCGACTCCCTCCTTGGTGGTGGAAGAGTTTCTCTCTGCTACAACTTTTGACATGCTAAACATCTAGAACAAAACATCGCCCAAAATATGTCAGATTTAATCTAGAAATTTAGAAGATTTCCAAAAAAGTAAAAACCTTTTCAATGGTTTTCTTGAAGCATGATTTGTGCTCATCCATAGATGCATGGATAAATTCATCAATGTGATCCTTCAAATCTTCTAAAAATGTAGCGTCCTCGTTCTTTTTCATTCGGCAGGAGGTACTGGGAGTGGTTGGAGCATGTGCAGTGTTGGACTGACCCTTTGTAGCTTCCATTATGCAGTTTAACTTATAATCTAGATCCAACACCAAGCAATTCAAACATTAAAGAGGGGATCACCTATCATTGCTCTCTGAAAAAAGTAAACCCAAAAAAAAAAGCTGACCAATGTATACCATTATAACAGATCAACCTACATAAATAAGGAAATAAATTAATACAAAAATTAAAATCTATTCCTGAATTAGATAGCAGACCAAATGAATTACAAGAAAGCATTCTCATATAGTCAAGGTTAACGGGGCAGAACGCTCCCCAAAATCATATAACAGAAAAAAATTGTTCTTCAAGGAAAAAAAACATTGAAAACATTCAGTCAAGAAGAACAACAGCATTTTTTTAGAAACCATGAGAAATAAAAAAGATATTGGTGTTTCTAGAGCAAACAAAAGCGACAAAAATGGTATCCAACTTCTATTATGACACCAAAACTAAAAATCAACCTGCCTTTCACTTTCAGGAACAAATACAAATTCCGCGAGACACAATCTACACTCCATTAAACTATGTTTTTGCACCTATGCGTCAAATTCAAGCAATCAAAAACTACATCCGGGCTACCCGAAGATGAAATACTAAACAGTGTACAATTCCTTCACCAATCAACCTAAACATCATATTTCCCCTCCGGCACATGACCTAATGAAAAATTATCAAAGAACTTACTCCATCGGATTGGTCTTCAACAATTTCGCAAGTCCGTTCTCCAAATATCACACAAAAATTAAAAAATTACCCAAACCCGCACCCTAAAACCAGCACTATAGAGTGCAAAATTTACAAAATCAAAAGACTAATCGAATAAATAAATGCCCAATTTTAGAACAGCTTTTCTTGCTGTAATTACAGGATGGTGCAGTAACAGCAATCAGAAAAGAACAAAAAAAAACAATAATACAAGATCTTACATACCAGAGATTCAACTTTGGAGCGATCGCTGAAAAATAGGTTGCTCGCGAAAATGGATTCTAGGGGAGTGGTGGGGGTGGCAAAGAGGTCGCTTAGCAGGTTTTGACCCATCCAAGTCATTGGGCTTGGGCTTCACCTCCCGTTGAAAGGACCAGGGAGATTAAAAGGACAATTTGCTTGGAAAGAAAAAGAAAAAACGACTTCACATGCAGACGTGTGTGTGTGCATCAACTTATCCTATTCTTATGTGAAAAAAAAAAAAACTTACCTAATCTTCACTCTTAATCGGCACAATAATTCACTCGTCCGTCGCATTATCATTTTTTTTTAGTTTTTTCAACGCAATTATCACTTTTTGATGCAATATGCTGTCGAAAAATATGGAGATATTTAACAATTTAGAAATTAGATGAAAGTCTGAAAACGTCAACAAAGGGAATTTCGAAATAAAGAATAAAAGACAAAATGAGAAAATAAAACTGAATACACACAATGTAGAGATTGTAATAATGCTAACAATTTAATACTAATATTGAATACATTGCATCTTCTTCCTCTGATTTTTCATATTCAAAAATGTCTTCTCGATACGTGTAAATATTTCTGTAATATAATTCTAGAATAATCAGAATCAACCACCGGAAGATCAGGAAAATAAAGGCTCTATAGGCAACTTAATGTCAATAAAGGTACTCTTTTCAGATTGTATCATTATATCACTAATAGAATCATTACGAGTATTAACAATTACATTTGCATCAACATTTGGCTGAGATTTAATTCATGCGAAACATTAATAATTTGAAAAGAGATCCTCATGGCTTTGGTCAAGTGAAATATAACGAGATTCATCGTCAAAACAAATAAGAGATGTGCAACTTAAATAAGCAAATTTAGATAAAGCACATAATGGAATTTGCAAATAAATCTTTTTATCAAAAATTAAATTGACATGCAGATTCTAAAACTCTTTTGCATACAGACATCACGAGTACATCTGTGCAAACGATGCTTTTTACACCTAGAGTAAAATGAATAAATGTTGAACTCAGCGTGATACTTCACATTATGTTCAACAACCTATGGAAGTCTTGGTCATACGACATCCATCAGGACGACAATGTAAAACCAAACTATTTGCTCAGCTAGACCAAGTTAATAGTAGTCTCACACATACAAGTTACCTTTAACCAATTGTGTGTTGAAGACAAATGAATAAAAAAGCTGAAAATTGAGGAACACATGTAAGTGTAACCTTTGGACGGCATACCAAAAAAATATAATTGATGTAAAGTGGAGGGTCAATAATCAACTTCAAACTATGTCCTCTAAATAAGCAAGAAGTAATAAACTTATTATTCTTTATGGCATCTTCAAATGAATTCATTGTTTAAGGTACATTAGAAACGTACCATTTTTTTTTTTTAACTTCCTCTGAAAAGTGGCTTGATTTGGACAAACTCCTTTTTTAAATTGGATAAGAAAGCTTACCGATGATAAAAAGGAAATGAAAGGATAGATCATAGATCTTTAGGAACGGGATGATCGATGGATGCCGAATATCGACGTTATCCTGTGCTTATCTACTAAATTGATGTTGACAAATATAAAGCTAATTAACGATTTTAAAATTAGATGAAACTATAAAATTGTCAACAGAGGAAATTTCCTGATTAATTTAATAGTCATTTCATCAAAATTTTATCATTGTACAATAAGATGGCATTATAAATGCAAACAAAATAATACTAAGAGTGAATACAAACCCCTTTGCATTCAAAATTGTCCCTTTGATCGTTGTGAATGGTACTTCTTTGATGGGTGTGAAGGTGACTCTAATACATCACTTGAATCTACACTATCCAGAAAAATTGATTCAAGACCTGATTCTTGAAATCCTGCACGAGGAAAACGGTATATAGAACCTACAAGCGCTTGTGTATGAGTTTACGTTCGAAGGGGAGCTTAAGGCTTGTATATTCTCAATGGTTTTTTCATCAAAAAAACTGGCGATCGGCAGATAAACAGCCAAACTATTTTGCTGCATGGCATCGGTGCATGCAAATGGTAAACAAATGAAGATGGAAAAGAGCAACCTTGCCTTAGTCACTTATTTACAAAACAGATAAATATTGAATTGCTCAGGCTTTTGCCTCCATAAACATTGTTTCTTGTGTTTCTCCCGAGGAAGACTTTTACATGATTGTTCAGACGTCCCATGCTCCAACTAAAACTGGTGCATCTTCCATGCAACTTTCAATTGACTTTCCACCTCGATAAATATTACTCCCAACTCATAAGATTATATCTTATACAGGCAAAATCAAAGGATAAACTCGGTGCCAATAAAAAAATCTCACAACCCTTTCAATACTTAACTCTTCTGTATCAGCAAACATTGAGATCAATAAAACGCACCATCTAAATATCCAGCGTGCTTACCTTGGCTATACAAAATGACTGCTCACACTAATCGATAACAGGCATAGTGTCAGCACCGTCAGTGCAGTTAGGAGTCCACAATCTGCACGTTAGTCCTCATTTTGCGAACTTCTGCGCTTGCATCTACACATGTACTCGGGGATAGGTCCATCTTCACCCACAACCCATGGGTGGCTAGCAACATCTTTCAAGGTGATTCGCTGCTTTGGATCTACAAAACAAATAAAACCTGTATAAAGACAGCGCAAGGTACATAAAAAACCACCCACTTAAGGATATTATCTTAACCTTTACAAAGAAGTCCTTCCAATAAATTCCCCAACTGTGGATCAAGATACTCCGGAACACACAAGCGATTATTAACTATCTGAAACGTAAACCACTAGCATTAAAAGCTGCCAAGTATAATGTTCAACTATAAGAAAACCTTGACGGTCATCCAATAGTACCTTGTCATAAGTGTCTTGTAGCGTGTCTCCAAGAAATGGGTATTGGCCGGAAACCATGCAGTACAAGGTAACTCCAACCGCCCACGTGTCTGCTGCCCTTCCATGATATGTAATTCCTATAAAAAAACACCAAACATGTCTCCGATTCTGAGAATTCCCACATTTCCCAACACCATTATTTACTGATAAGCTCACCTGAACAACATTCAGGTGCAGTGAAGACAGGTGTACCAGGAGATCTTCTCAGCTCATCATCATCATCCTAAGCATCATAGAAATGTTAGTATTACAAGAGAAGTATGAAGGAATGGTAGACCCACAAACATGTATATAAATTGGTCGAGTAAAGTGGGGGTAGCACTGTAGGACATGGATTGTATATAATCGACTACTTTCTCTAACATTCAAAGAAATAAAATAAGAGACAATAAAAACAAAATTAGCAGTTTGCAAACCATATGCTCTTCCTTCAAACCTCTGAGAGAAAAATGAGGAAACAAGTTAAAGCTAATTACCTCAAAAACCTGACTCACACTAAAATCACCAATCTTTACTACTTCATTGCCTGTAATAAGAAGATTATCAGGCTTGATGTCTCCATGTACAATATTCTGCCATATGAACAAATTTGAAAAATTTGTCAAACCAAGAATGAAGAAAATAACACCCAAAGGATGGAAATATATTAAAAATATATGCTCTCAATTTCTTTCTTTCTTTCTTTTTTTTGCAAATGAATTGTCCAAGACAAATTCAATTAAAAACATATTGATGCCTTTTTAAGAATTTTAAAAGCTGTATCGTTCCAATCATAGCAGTATCTTTGATAAGAGGTGATAACAGAATTGAAAAAAGTTATTATAACAATTCCCGACAACATTAATGGCAAGGCAGCCCAAATTTTGTCTAATTACAAATGACTTACGTGAGAATGGAGATACATAAGGCCAGCCACAATGTCACGCAAGTATCTTCTAGCCATGGTTTCACCTACACCACCAGCTGGACCAGAGCCTTCACAAACCCATTTTCCTTCTACGTATTCCATGACTACAAAGATTCATAAAATAAAAAGAAACAGATAAGCCAACCTCCATGATAAATAAGCAGTAAAATTCATAGGTAGAGCTCATCATTAATTTACAAAGCCTTCAGAAACAAGTATAAATAACTACCCATGTAGAAGTTATCTGTGTTTGGATCGTCAATCACCTCAATCAGATTCACAATATTTGGATGACCCAGCATTTTCATAATGGCAACCTGCAAGCAAAAACTGCTTCAAAAAAATACTAAAAGAATTCCACCATAAAAAAAAATTATTTTATGCACTGATAAAATAATCAATGACACTTCTATAAAATAATCAATGGTAATCGTGACTTTTTATGGTAGTCTTCCTAAAAATGAAGTAGCGAAAAGGCACGCTCCTTTCAATTAAAGTCAACACTGGCTAATATTAGATGCCCAAAAGTTGGAGGGAAACACCGTGGAAATATGAGAGTATGTCTGTTCCTAATATAAAAAATGAAAGTTACTACAGTCATCTATGCACCTCATTGAAAAAATTGAAGTTAGACTTGACACAGGAATTGGAAACAGCCAAATGATGAAGCAAAACTCAAACCAAATGAGAATGGAATTATAAACTTGGAGACGTCACAAACTTTTTCCAATATTTTTATCAAGCAAAGGAAGGTACAATTTTATATTGAGAGAGGGAGGGGGAGTTGTTTCTTGATTGACATTTATGGTAGAAGCAGGAGAATTTAGGCAACCAGATTAAAAATTAAAAATTAAAAATAAAACACCACTTACTTCTCTAAGAACATCCATCATGGCATTTTCTGAAGGTGCAACCCGCAACTTTAACAAATGTGCTTTGTTAAAAGCCTAAAACAAGGGATTTAGAGATCATGCCACATCCATCAAATTTGCAGCATTGTGGTTACAAATAACATTGTATAACTGATCGAGATTATTATAACACAATCATCTCAATTAAAGAACAGAAAAAAAATTAATGGAGAGTGTTCAAATGTATGCATCTCAAAGACCCAGCAACGTAAAAATACAACTTATCATTCAATGAATAAAAATACAACTTATCCTTCAATGAATAATCTCCATAAGCAAATGCATAACGTGTGTTAGTGAGGAAGTCTTACCTTAATAGCATAGCAGTTTCCATCTGTGGTACTTCTATACAGTGCCTAACTCAAGACGGGAATTTTATAAAAAAATGTCATAGACCATTCACATAGAAGGTATTTAAAAGTATATTTGCTGCCAAGATTAAATCCTCACCACTTTACCATAACTGCCAGAACCAATTTTGTATTCCCGGACATATTCATTGACCATTTTGTTTCCATTTTCATCCTGCCAGACATTTCAAATTAATCATTAAATACATAATAAAGCAGGTATTCTGCTATACTAAATGTGCACCCTTAAGCTCATTACACGAGTTAACGCCAAA
Source organism: Piper longum (assembly GCA_032619315.1). Lineage (NCBI taxonomy): Eukaryota > Viridiplantae > Streptophyta > Magnoliopsida > Piperales > Piperaceae > Piper > Piper longum. Next base: position 11,079 of record JAVDBV010050023.1, read on the forward strand.
ACATTTAATTGCACTGAATTTCAAATTAAAATTACCAGGGGGGATATATTTACAGCCGTAAAATACATTTATCAAATGACACCAGTTTGCACATCTCTACAACCTCTTAATTGATCATGGCACTTTGAAATAAATTATATTTATATAATCTCTACAATTAATCCAAGTTTTTACTAACCTCTGACCGTGTAACATGTCTGGTCTCCTTAACAGGAACTTCCCTACATATCATTCCATTTTGAATCTTATGCATTAGAAGCTCCTCAGCAGCTCTTCTTTTACGTCGCAGTTCACTGTCAAAGCCATGGAGAATACCTGCTTCACCATTATAAAAAATCCCGTCCACTTCTTCCATGCTGTCTGTTAGTAAGAATTCTTGAGATAAATGAGCAACGGGAGCATGAATTGCCCTCAGTGATCTATGGTGCTTCCTTACGAATCCAAAGCAACTGCAACAGCCCATTTCTGTCAGGCTTGACAAGGAAAAGCTTTTTCCAACCATATGTACTCCAGTAACTTACAACCAAAACCTTAGCTGCAGTAAGGAAAGCTACTATGAGTATAAAGTGCCAGAAATAAAGACACCTTGATGTGAGAACAAAAAGCTCTTACAAGCAAGCAACAGAGTGTAAGAATTAACCATAAAATCAGGTCTAAAAAGACAAATGTAACCGTTGGGGTGCAATTAGATGCACGTGTGCTGACAAAGAATACGCAGGGTTGACAAAATCGGAATGGGTTATTGAATAGATCATTTCAAAAAAAATAAAGAGCCAGACTGATTCAACTTGTAACAATGTCAAATTTAATTTGGTTTAAATCGGTCAGAAGCCGGTATCACTTTTCAAAGTACATAACAAAACATAAACAATTCATTTGTTCATACTCATGTTCATACTCATGAACAGCATGATAAGAGTTTTTTATAAGTTGAAAAACTTGTTAACTCACAAAGCTTAAAAATCCTTATCCAATTCAGTACAACCACTCATATGCCAAAAGCGAAAAAATAATAGTCCCATTGATGCAAAACATGTACTACAATACAAAGACTCAACCATCAATAGAATCACGAAGAACAATTTATTACAACGTACAGCTAATTTACAAATAATCCCGAAGCAATATACATCAATAATATCCGAAGACTATTCAATTCAATTCAATAGTAATAATAAATGTGTTTTGCCAAAACCACCATTCTCATCGCTCTCCTTCCATGCAAGTACCATGCAAGCTATAGTAAGATCCCTTTTCCCCAATAAACGTAAACAAAGATAAAAAAACCGAATTATAACTCAACAGCAAGCTAAATACATAGTAAACTCTATCACTAACCCAGGGAGCAAGCTCGTAAACCTATTAATTCAAAATCAGTTGGATAAACAGAAATCTGACATTGAGACCACAAACATGGAGGTACCAAAATGCAGGGAGAGAGAACGCGAATGAAGACACCAACCGCCGCGACGAGGATTCCGAACGCCGGGGGAAACAAACGGCCAAAAAAAATGATGAAGAGAACGATCCGATCTCCAATCACAAACACCAAACAATCCGAGAAAAAAACAAAAAATTCAACGACAAAAGACAATATCGGGAGGTAGAGAGCGGACAGACCTTGGACATACCATCCACCAACGGCAGTGGATGAAAGGCCGACAAGTTCGCCAGCCACTCCTCGGACCCGGGTATCG
>JAVDBV010050024.1:2765-12808 GCA_032619315.1 Piper longum
GAACACAAAACGAGCCCCAACGCTATAAATTTTGAACTAACTACTCGGACCATAATAAATCAAAAGCTCAACGAGTTCGAACAAGCTTGTGAAAAATCATTTCGAATTTAAAAACAATCGAGTTCGATTTGGCTTAGCTTGTTTATACCCCTACCGATACCTAAATTAGAAGCTAAATAGTGGACCAACAGTGAAAGCCCTAAAGGAAAAGCGTGCATATTTTTTACAAATTATATGTGCATAACTATATCTCCCAAATATCATGAGCATAAGATGTAATTATCAAGTTATGAATATAATTATATAAGTTATCTAGCACATTTGTCTTAATAAACAAATACATAAATGTTCATAAATAAAAACTTGGTATACATGTCACCTTTTTTAATATTAAATAAGTTTATTGCAATGTATACAAATCTAAATTAAGTATTGTACATCTCATTAATTATGCACAAAAAACTAATTTTATTTGAGTTATAATTTGATTATATACAAGGTGTAAAATTTATCTTCAACAAGCCAAAAAAGAAGCCTAGGGAGTGGAATGCGGAAGCAAATCCAGAAATCAGCAAGGACGACATATATGTATTTGTGAAAAAAATAAATAAACAATTATCCAGACTTCCCCTCCTGGTCACCTACTAGGCTATAGTACTAGTTAGTACACTGGCCCCAGATTTTGTGGGATGCAGGGTCGACAGAAGCCGGGCCCCACCTTAACCACGGTTAGAAACTGGGAGTCAGAACTTGACCACGCCCGAGGGTTAGGGAGAGAGTCTCGTTTTCTGAAACTTCGCTACCCGACGAAGGTACGTGTTCATTGAACGTCGGTCAATGAACCGTTCGCACGTACGTGTCGGGTTCCACCGTGCTCGTGTTTAGACGGTAATCTCGAATAACATCCGTCGGATCGAATGGTTTTTTGAGAATGGTTGATGTTCGGTCGGATTTGCATAGTCATTTAGATGGGGGGTGGGTAATAAAAGTTAAAAGTTTGGCTAAAAATTTATTCATTTATTCCCCTTCAAAAAAAAAAAACAGCCTTATTTAAATTAACATTTTGATTAGTTCATTTATAAATAACATGAACTAGGTAGATTATTATTCATGAACCATGGGGCAGGGTTTGGTGGGCCCCCGTATTATGGATATAAAATGGCCAGCCTTTAAAGTGAATCCACATGGGCTAAGAAGTGCGGCTTTAATGGACCCAATTTCTTTGGTTATAGGCCCCCATTGGGTCGTAACTCGTAAAGTGGTAGGGCTATTTGAATGGAATGAAGGAGTTGCAAAAGAGCCCAGTTTTAAGTAGTGGGCCTAGTGGCCACTAGAAATTAGTTAAATCAACTCGGAGAGCGCCTTAAACAAATAAATTTAGTTGATGAGATTTTATAAATACTGTAGGCAATCCTATGAGGAATGTGATTTTCTATGACAAGATTAGATGTCATAAAAAAGAAAGTTGCATTATTATTGATATATGCATATGCAGGTACTTAAGTGGGAATTAATGCCTTCATAGAATAGAATGTATATATATCTTAAGAGAACTGATTACCTTAGAGTAAGTTAGTCGATGAGAGTGAGATGCACCCATGAAGCAATGGGACGGCGGGGCTACTTTTATACACCTACTAATACCATTGAATCGAACACAAATAAATATTCACGGCGACTACGGTGTCGTTTAGGCGTAATAAAACCTACAAACAATATTACATGACCACTGATTATACCCAAGTAGATAATTTCACTCCTGTCATTATCATGTGTTCCGAGAAATTAAAAACGTATACAGACCGGAGTCACCTAATACTCAAAATAAGTCAAGTCTTCACCACGCGCCTGCTAATCCAAAGATTCATTGCTACACAAACTTGGACTTGCGGCTTTCAAGTCTTCTACACCAGAGTTGAAAAGTCTCCCGACCATGGTAAAATACAAGTGTATATACAACTCCAACCCGTAGTTTAAGAACTCAAAAAGGTCGGTCATTCTGCTATCTCGTAGCTTAGACATGGTGGATAGAGGAAAAGAAAAAACAGAGAGAATGGATTTCCTCCTCCAAAAGCTTATCTGCTATGTTAGCTTAGCTGCAATAGCACTACTGCCCACACCGACAGCAGCAAAGAGCAGAGTCATGAGTAACGAGACGGATCACCTTGCTTTGTTGGAGTTCAGAAGAGAGGTAATTGATCCGCGCCACGAGCTTATTTCATGGAATGATTCTCTCCATTACTGCTTCTGGTCGGGAGTCACTTGCAGTTACAAGCATGAGCAGAGAGTCCAAGCCTTGTACCTTCCTTCTTTCGGACTCAAGGGTCGCTTGACACCACACTTGGGAAACCTCACCTTTCTCAAGGTCATTGACCTCACCAACAACAGCTTCCATGGAGAAATCCCCCCACAGATCGGTAATCTCTTTCGTCTTGAGGTCCTGTGGTTGATGAATAACTCATTCCGAGGAGTGATTCCCCCCAATATATCCAACTGTGTCCGTCTCAAGTACATGAGCCTTATGTTCAATAAGCTCAATGGAGGCATCCCGAGTGAACTTGGCTTCCTACCAAAGCTTGAAATTCTTCGTCTATATGACAATCCCCTTGGTGGCATCATTCCACCTTCGTTGGGAAGCATTTCCACTCTCGCCCGTCTCAGTCTAGGACGTTGCGAGTTGGAGGGGACGATTCCACATCAACTAGGCCAACTTCATCATCTTCGACTTCTGGTTATGGATCAGAACAATCTGCAAGGTGAGGTCCCCCTTTCAATCTATAATTTATCTAAATTGGAAATGTTTGATATTCAAATGAACAATTTGAGCGGGAGCCTTCCTCTTCACCCCGGCATTGTCTTTCCCAACCTTGGTACACTTCGCGTTGGTGGGAATAGGTTGACAGGAATGATTCCATATTGGATTTTCAATTCTTCGTACCTTACGGAACTCAGTGTCAACCAAAATGATCTTGCTGGTACCATACCAAGTGACATTGGGAAGCTCCAAGGTTTGAGTGTCCTCAACATTGAGAATAACCATTTTGGAGGTGAAGGAGGCCGAAACTTGCAATTCATCACCTATTTAGCCAACTGCAGCAGTCTAAATGTGCTTGCTGCTGGCTTCAACGATCTTGAGGCCCCCTTTCCAGAGTCCATCGCAAACTTGTCCGCGGAGTCGATGGAAATATTGACATTGAACAGGAATGGTGTATATGGGACCATCCCTCCAGGGATTGGGAAGCTTGTTAACCTGCAGTGGTTAAGTTTAGAAAGTAACAATTTGAGTGGTCCCATTCCCTCTAGCATTGGAAAGATTAAAAAGTTGGAAAGGCTGTTCTTATACGATAATCGGTTGACGGGGCAAATTCCCATCTCTCTGGGCAACCACACCAGACTTACTTTACTAGACTTGTCGGATAATCTTCTCCATGGATCAATGACACCAAGCCTTGCTAATTGTGCCAATTTGATAAGTCTAAAACTTTCGTACAATAGGCTGACCGGCACCATCCCTTCGAGTGTTACAGAATGTGTAAGACTTGCAGAAATTTTTTTGAACGGTAATGGTCTCACAGGTCCCATACCCCGTCACTTATTCGGCATTTCATCACTTCTACGCCTTCACTTGGGCAGCAATTCACTAAGTGGAAGCCTGCCTGTGGAAATAGGGAAGCTGATAAATGCCAATCTGATGGCTATTTTTGACAATCAATTGTCTGGGCGCATTCCTACAGAACTTGGTCAGTGCATTTCTCTTGAAGATCTATCCATGAGTGGCAATGCTTTTGAAGGAGAAATCCCCGTGTCATTGGGTAGCTTGAAAATGATTCGATCACTGGATTTTTCTCGCAATAAATTGGTCGGAAAAATTCCTGATTCCTTCACCAAATTGGGTATATTAATAAATCTTAACCTATCTTACAATGATTTGGAAGGAGAAGTTCCAATAGAAGGGCATGCTTTTAAGAATATGAGTGCAATTTCAGTAAAAGGAAACAAGAAGCTGTGCGGTGGCATTCGAGAGCTACACTTGCCTCCATGCACCAAAGGCGTTGGTCATCAACATAAAAGTGCTAGGATTATAAAGATACTATTGCTGGCTATTGTCGGTGGTCTTGTTTCTATTACAGTAATTTTGCTTGTAATTTTACGTTCAAGGATGTTGAGAAAGAAGAGTTTAACATTGCCACTTTCAGATGAGTTGAACATGAAGCTAATTTCCCACAGGGAGCTTGCAATTGCCACGAATGGCTTCTCTTTTTCAAATCTGATTGGAACCGGAAGCTTTGGTACTGTATACAAAGGGGTTCTCAACAATGGTCATACGGATGTTGCTGTGAAGGTATTGAACCTTGAACAACGCGGTGCTTCAAAGAGTTTTGTTGCAGAGTGTGAAGCATTAAGAAACATTAGACATCGCAATTTGGTAAAGATTTTGACATGTTGCTCGGGAATTGATTCACAGAGACGGGAGTTCAAAGCTTTGGTTTTTGAGTTCATGCCAAATGGGACGCTAGAGTCGTGGTTGCATCCTCCGAGTGAACTATCTGGTTCAGGATATTTAGACTTGAAGGCTCGGGTGGACATAGCCATTGATGTAGCGGGTGCACTAGACTATCTTCATACTTATTCTCCCACTACAATTGTTCATTGCGACTTGAAACCTAGCAATATTCTTCTTGACGTCGACATGGTGGCACATGTGAGCGATTTTGGCTTGTCAAAAATTCTACTCACTAGTGATGAGAGTTTTTATTCGCAACAACAGTCTAGTGCAAACGTACTACGAGGTACCATTGGCTACATACCTCCAGGTACTCTTATCCTAAACAATGAAAACTCTTTGCTTTTAATTTCATATTAGTATCAAATTGCCGTTTGCCTTTAGTCTAGTGGCAGACAATAATTATTGTTTCTGATCATGAAATCATAATATGGTGTTTTTGTTGAATTTTTTGATATGATATGTGTGCAAATATATCAATTATCAACTATTAACTTTATTCTTAACATGGTGAAATATTGAATATTGCTTACAGAATATGGGATTGGCGGTGAGGTGACAACTGCTGGGGATGTGTTTAGCTATGGAATCATACTGTTAGAAATGGTAACCGGAAAAAGGCCCACCCATGACATGTTCAAGGATGGAATGTCCATCTCAAACTATGCAAAAATGGCGTTGACCCAGAGTACGATGAAAATTGTGGATCCCCGCATTCTCCCCACTACATTAGGGGAAGATGGAATGAACAAAATTCATGATTGTTTGGTTTCTGCCATAAAAATTGGAATTGCCTGTTCTTCAGAAAATCCGTGTGAAAGGCCGGACATGAAAAGGGCGAAGACTGAATTGGAGCTCGTGAGAAAAAATCTTATTATGTTTTAGAACTTCGAAAATATTTTCTCTTCACAGGTTAGGCCATTATATTGTTTTATTAATAGTCAGTTTATGTTAATTCTCAGTGTGTTTGCTTGGTAAGACCCTTGTAAGAGTCGATTTAAGAACTTCTCTATTTTATTTTGCAGTAATGAATAATAGATTTCAGTTTAGTATTATTCTTCCCCTCTCATCCCTAATCCCAATTCAAAGAGGATTTAGACGCTAATAAATTTCGATTTTATTTTGCCATGATATGATTTTGGTGTTTATTTATTATTAGTTAGTATGCAGCCACCCCAACCCGGGGCGGCAACACCCAGCCTTGCGTCTTTCATGTTTCAGTTTCACCTTCAAACACACACGGCCTGGTTTACCAAATGCTGATGCTAAAGACTTCTCCCATGTCGCACGAGATCCAAAACCAGCTATTTTTTCCCACACTCTTCAAATCCCAAAGCTGAAAGCGAAGACCATCTATAATTTTCTAAGCAATGGAGTCAATTCAATTCTCATTCTCACTACATAAATGAACGTCCTCACCAGTCTTTATTTCTCATGAATTGTTCCATGAGATCAATGGCTCCTCATAACTGGTCCATACCCATTACCTTCTTCTTCTTCTTGTTCTGCCTTGTGATTCCTTGTTCTAACAACCACTCGTATTCTGCTACAACGCAGATAGATGAAGTCTGCCTAAGGTCGTTGGACTACAAACTTTGCAGACAGGAAATATTGACTGGGCACGGGCACGGGCACAGCCGTGCCAACCTCACCAAATTGGCCTACCACGCCCTCACCCTTGCCAAGGCCAATGCTGCGAGCACTTGCCGGCGGATCAAGAATTTGATCGCCAGGGCAGCGAAGACATCGACGAGGCGGCAGTTTGAGTTGTGCGAGCAGTTTTACGAGGACGCCACGAGTGCCATTGAGAACTGCGTGGGAGACTTGGACTCGGGTGACTTTGGCATGTTGAGTGTAGATGCAGGTGATGCAGGCAACAATGGGATTGCTTGTGAAAGAGTGCTTGGCGGCAATGGATCTTCTTCCCCACTTTGGCAACAAAATCGGTTTCTCCATGGGATGTGCTATCTTGTCGTAGCTATTGCCGATGTGCTTGCTTAATCTTCATGAAATTTTGTGGTTAATTTACTAACTTTTTTTCTTTTCATTACTACGTACCCACTTTCGTAAGGTTTTGTCTTTTGGATTTTCTTCTCTTTTTATTTTTTGGAAGATAAGTTGTGTTGTCTTAGTTATACTCACAGATATAAATGCCAAAAATAGTTCAAATGGTTAAGACCCAATATTTCTTCCTATATACCTTATAATTTATGAAGACCACATTAATCATCAAAAACCAATGTCAATGTATATCCGTTCATATCCATCCATAAACTAACATTCGAATCACACCATCTTAATCATTTAGTTCTTCTGATTTAATTTGCAAAAGAAGAGTTTAGCTGAGGTCGGAATCCCAACTAATCCATGATCAATCCCGTGAATATATTACGTAGTATACAACATATATTAATCAGTAAATCAACCACTTCTCAACCAAGCGGTGATTTAGCTGTTCTTTATCATGACCGCAAACTCCGCCATAGTCGCTGTCTTAGGCCGACATTCTGCTACTAATTCTAATCAACTAATTAAAGGAGCTAGAGAAATTGTTCACAATATCTCAACTAAGCTGAGAAGTCACGAGAACTCGTGTGATAATTTTCCGAATATTTTTTTGCTTAAAAAAATGTATTTTTTTCAAAGCAAAAATGAAATGAACTGCAAAACTAGACACGCATTATCCGTCCTTTCCGACGAGATTGCGACCATGTGAATATTGTATCCTCGCGGTCACTACCGTCCAAACCCCCACATGCAGATGTTCATTCATATTAACAAGATCAGAAATCAAGCATGTAGCCCAAATAGATCGCCATCTGTTAGGTACATATTTGTAAGCTTTAAACCCATGAAAAATATCCATACGTGCCATATTCTCGGCATACTATGTCAAATCTATCAATCACCAAGCTGCACATCATATCAAATGTGTTCCACATACACGAACGTATCACATTTATAGTTATTTGTTTAATATTATAATGTGTCACTGTTATTATCAATCAAATAAACTTGTGAAGAGGATGAGTAAGTGGTGCCAGCTAAAGCGCAATATGCCCCGCCGCTGCGCCGCCGAATAGCTACTGCCCAGCGTTTAGGGTTTTTTACGTTTTTATTATTTAAGGCAATCCCCTTACATCCACAACGATATACAAGTTTTTTTCTATATATTTCTCACACATTTTAAAGATGTTTAATTTTTTTTTGCTAGTTACATTATATATCACAATTCTTGAGGAGATATGGTTGAACTCAAAATTTTCTTAGTATTAGATCCAATTTTATTCAAATTAGAATTAATACTAGTTTTAAACAATCAACTCTGAATATATTTTTATTTTATTTGAATTGATTCGAAATTTGATATGGCATATCATAAAATACAATATTGTATGTGTGCCTATATATATATATATATATATATATATATATTATAAAACCTAGTTCCAAGATAGAGTTTTATTTACTTACAGTTTTACTTGGTTTGGGCCACTCTCGAGTCAGTTCGAGCAAATTCGAGTCAGAATAGTTTTCAAACCATAAATATGGAGCCTAAATAACTGTATAAATTTAGTATAGTGGTTCCGTATGCCCGACATACAGATGATAACTATGGTTAGGATACAATAAAGCATGAGTTATAAGTGCATACACAAGGTATACATATATTGTTGATAGCTTCAATTAAGCTACAACAGAGTATGTGTTAGAAGTATATATACAAGATATACACATGATTTTTATGGGTTAGCTAGGGTTTAAGGCCTAGATTTAGACCATTGTAACGTTTAGTATCCGTTTGGAATTTTCAGAATATCTCTTTTACATGTATCTTAGAGATTTTAAACTAATGGACTGTACCTATAGGCTTAACTTAATTTGAGTTGCACATTTTCATTCGATTTAGAGTTTTGAGATTCATTTAGCTTTTTTCCCTTAATTCTAACTTAAAGGGTCATTTTTAGAAGTCAAGTCAATTTTTATTTTAGACGGTTTCAATCCGAGTTTTCTATCCACATGTATATTGTATGTACCCATTGGCACTAGGCCATAAGCTATCGGACATTCAGATCGTGCAAAATGGCAAGATTAGAGTCGTCCACGTCAACTCAAAGAAACCATCGCCCGACATTAGTGCCCATCTTTCTTTTATTGCTTTCCATTGGTCCAACCAACATTTAGTTCTTCACTAGTTGTACAAGTTGGACTCTCTTTCCGTCGGGAGGGAATTTTTGACTATTCATTAATCTCAAAGGATACTCAACAGATATTCCAAAACAAACAAGAGATGGCTACAATTGAAAGGTTATCCTGGTTATCTCAGATATCTTGCTTTAAGGTTGTTATCTGAAAACTAAGAACCTATCATCAAGACAAACGGTTTTAAGTTATTTTTTTGAGATTTTCATTTATTTTTGGAGTTTTGCATCCCTAGCTTAGCCACCACTTCGGCTCGTCACCGACGAGTCGACAGACTTTCTCCAACCACTAAACCGACACCCCCTTGATCGCCTCGCGATATGCTTTCGATCCATACCTCTCATCACCACCGACGCCACCATAGTAGTCACCGACGACAACGATTTTATGGCCAATTTCGGTTTGCCGCTGCCATTCGAGCCATTTTTTGACACCGGCAAGCCACTTATGATCGATCTGACCACCCACACGGCTTCTTTTCCTTAAGACTTCATTTTGAGATCACCCATGATTACCATCGTGTACGCGATCATTACCAACGACGCTGCCGCACTTGGTGACTATTCCATCCCCTTTTCAGTCATTTTCCAGCCAGCCGGCGGCCAGACTTCACTAATTGCCACCAACACCATAATTCCTTGTCACTTAGGCTATCGATCCCGACCTGTGACAACCCCAACTTAGCCACTATCGGCATTTTCCAGTGATAGGCATCGCCCGCCCCCCTTGGGACTTGTTTGCTTGCGTTCAAGTCCGCCATCCCGTGTTCGTGTCCACCTGCCTGACCATGTTCACCTACTTAGCTGTAACACCCCGTTTCGGTTCACCCGCGAACCGACCCGGAAGTGTCACCGGCGACCGAACCGTTCGCTAATCTACTAGATTCGGTTAAGCCGACCCGGATCTACCCTCGGCGTCTTAAGTCGGAGATGCAACCATGCAGATATGGATGATATGTTTGGGTTCTAACATGGCCCTACATGCATGCCATGATATGCAAACAAAAACAGAACAACGCAATAAACGAGAAATCCAAAGAAAAATATATATTCCTACAGAAAATCGGACAGAGTTTCCCCTAAAAGTGCAATAAGGGCCAACCTGTCCACAACAAGGATATATATATATATAAATACTTTCAGAATGCTGTAAAACATAACAATCATCAATCCTACACAAGCATCAACACTTTCACTTTTACCCGAGCCGAGACTAAGCTCCAAGGCTCCTTAGTCATTCAAGTTTACCCATTCCTTTCATATGTAATTTATCAAACACAACACAACCACATTTTCATTCATACAACATTAACATACAATCATTTCACCATACATAC
>JAVDBV010050025.1:0-10467 GCA_032619315.1 Piper longum
AATGAAAAAAATTCTAAAATGTCAATTGTATGCTCTCACGCATTCTGATAACTCATTCTCTGCTCATTCATCTCATTATCATCACATCCTCGCTACACATTACCCTCATACCACATACACGCGACCGGCATCGGCTCGGTACACGTGTTCCGAAATATCCTCAACTCGAACCGACGGCTGAACCGATCGGCTAACGACTATAAAAACTATGACTCGAATCACAGGTTTTACATGATGAGGGCTATGTTTCACAATTTTCATGTGGTTTATGGAAATTGGTGAAAGGTTCTCTAGTGGTTGCTAAAAGGAAGAAGTGTGGTAGTCTTTATAGGACTACATCTAGTGTGGTTCACGGGGAGGTTAATATTACCTCTACCACTCTCATAGCTGATTTGTGGCATAAAAAGTTGGGATACATGAGTGAAAATGGGCTAGAATTTTTGAAGAAGAAGAACTATTTTCCACAACTTGATCAGACAATACTAAACTCTTGTGATCATTGTTTGGCTGGAAAACAACGTAGGGCTTCTTTTGTATCCACTAGCAAAAGGAAGACACAAATACTTGAACTTGTATATTCTGATGTATGTGGTCAAATGGAGATAAAATCCTTTGGTGGAGCCTTTTATTTTGTCACTATTATTGATGATACTTCAAGGAAGGTATGGTATTACTGTTTGAAGAATAAAAGTGATGTGTTTAATAATTTCAAATCATTTTATGTTCTTGTAGAGATAGAAATAGGGAAGACATTGAAATGTTTGAAAAGTGATAATGAAGGTGAGTATTTTTCTAATGAGTTTCAGGTTTATTGTGACAAATATGACATTCGGCATAAGAAGATTGTTCCTTGTACTCCACAATTGAATGGAGTGGCTGAGAGAATGAACAGAACAATTCAAGAAAGAGTTAAGTGTATGCTTTCTATAGTAAAATTACCTAAAGAATTTTGGGCTGAAGCTGTTTGTACTACTTGTTATTTAATTAACTGGTCTCCTACACTTGCTTTAGATGAAGATGTTTAAGAAAAAGTTTGGAGTGGTAGGAAGGTAAAATACATTTAAGGGTGTTTAAATGTAAAGCCTTTATACATACGCCAAAGGAATGAAGGTCTAAGTTTGATGCTAAGAAATTTGAATGCATATTTCTGGGTTATGGGGATAAAGAGTTTGGTTTCAGACTTTGGGATCATAAGGAAAAGAAGATTGTTCGAAGCCTGGATGTGGTGTTTCGAGAGAATCAGTTTCTAGAGGACTTTGGGAATAAAACAACTACCTAAAGTGATACTCAGGATTATGTTGTGAGGGTTAAGACTTCATCTGCTCCTCCAACAGTTGTAGAGGATATCGTTCAAGATGTTGTTGAACAGATTGATGAAGAAGTCAGAGATGACATTCCTATTTCTTTGCCTCGTGACAGCGAAGGCGAGGATAATGATAATGCTAATGATGCAGTTCTTAATGTTGTTGATGAATCGGTACATGATGATGATCGGGTTGTTGATCAAGGGGAGGCTGATGCTACTAGAATAAAATCTGGTAGAATTATTAAGTCATCTACGAAGTATCCAAAGCCTACTTATGTGACTCTCACAAAAAGTGGTGAGCCTGAAGACTTCGGCGAAGCTCTTAGTCACAAAGATAGACAAATGGGTAAGTGTCATGCGAGAGGAACTAAAGTTATTGTATGAGAATTAAACATATGGGTTTGAGAATCTTCTTAAAGGGAGGAAGGTCTTGAAGAACAAGTAGGTTTATCGGCTTAAACATGTAGAAGGTAACTCACAACCAAGGTGCAAGGCAAGACTTGTGGTTAAAGGTTTCGGGCAAAAGAAAGGTATTGACTTTGACGAAATTTTCTCACCTGTTGTCAAAATGTCTTCAATCTGTTGTAAGCTAGGTTTAGCTGCAAGTATGAATTTGGAGGTTGAACAGTTAGATGTGAAGACTGCATTTCTCCATGGTGATCTTGATGAATCAATATGTATGGAACAACCTGAGGGTTTTATAGATAAGGAAAAGAAACAGATGGTGTGTAGATTGAATAAGAGCTTGTATGGCCTCAAGCAAGCTCCTAGACAGTAGTACAAGAATTTTGATTCTTTTATGAATAGTCAAGGCCACAACAAAACTGTTTCAGATTATTGTGTATTTATCAAGAAATTTGGGAAGAATGATTTTATCATTTTGCTTCTTTATGTTGACGATATGTTGATTATTGGACAGTATAAATCAAGAATTGCATATTTAAAGGAAAAATTAAGCAAATCCTTTGTTATGACAAATTTGGGTCCTGTTAGGCAAATTCTTGGCATGTTGGGATAGAAAACCTAAGAAAATTTGGTTATCTCAAGAGAAATACATTGAGAAGATTCTTGAGCGGTTCAAAATGAAGGAAGCCAAACCGGTTACTATTCCACTAGGAGCTCAATTCAAATTGAAGAAAGGTGAGCAAAGTGAAGCAGAAGTAAATGAAATAAAGAATGTACCTTATGCATCTGTTGTAGGGAGCCTTATGTATACTATGATTTGTACTAGACCAGACATAACGTATGCTGTCGGAGCTGTAAGTAGACATTTGTCTAATCCTAGTAGAGAATATTGGCAAGCATTTAAGTGGATATTGAGATATTTGAACTTCTAAGCTAGGTTTATGCTTTGGGGGAGGTAAGCCTATATTATCATGTTATACTGATGCAGATATGACTAGTGATCTTGACTCTAGGAGGTCTACTTCTGGGGTTGTTACTTTTGCGGGTGGTGCTATTTCTTGGCAATCCAAATTTCAAAAGTGTATTGCTCTATCCACAACTGAAGCTGAATTCATTGTAGTTATAAAAGCTTGTAAAGAGGTTTATGATTGAAAAGTTTTTTGAATGAAATTGGGAGATAAGTATGAGATATTTTGTGATAGTCAGAGTGTTATACATTTGAGTAAGAACTCTAGTTTTCATTCAAAGAGTAAATATATAGATATTCGATATCATTAGATAAGAGATGTGTTGGAGAGAAAGTTGTTAGAGTTAAACAAGGTTCACACTAATAAGAACATCTCAGATATGTTAACCAAGATTGTGACAAAGGACAAATATTTATTTTGTCGAAGTGGAACTGGTATGGAGAATTTTGCTACTACTTATGCCTAGTTAGCTCATGGATTTGTGAATGGGAGGATTTGTTGAGTTTCCCTCACCCATTCGCACTGAAAAACTCAAGTGTCAGTTTTTGGCTTTTCACTTATCGCACTAATGGTTGGCATTTGGTATATCGATGTATTATTTTCGTCCTTTTCTATAGAAGTTTAATGAGGTGGCTTCTAGAATTCTACTCATATTCTTCTATATAAAGGAGGATTCTAGTGATGTTAAACAGATCATTTTCTTGAGTTTTTTAGTATATTTGCCTCATAAAAGAAGAGTTTGGAGAAATTTTTCATTATCTCAAGTTGAAGTCGGGGTCGTAATTCAGGGTGTGAGGTTGATCCAATTTTCTTCTAAGGTGTATGTTATTTTTCTTAACTTCTCATATATTGTATTTCTCAAGAGTTGTATTTTTTAGATCTTGTCATTGATCTGATTTGGGTTAAGAGAGTTTTCTCTAATTTATTCGATACTTGATTGTAAGAGTTTTATTAATCAAAGTTGATCGAGTAGGTTGGTTTTCTTTTCTCTAAATTGGGAGAAAAGTTTCCATCCATTTTTTATCTTGGTGTCATCTTATATTTCTTTTAATTTCATATTGAGGGGAGAATATTTTCTGGGTTGTTTCTGTTAGAGTATCTAAGGAGTGGCACACAAGTAGAATTGAAAGTTTTAAGCTGGGAATGGAGCATGCAAAAAAAATGCAGCAGTTCTGTGAACTAAAAGTACATCAAACATTTTGACGATTTACTCTGTTTAATTCCTTCAGTTTGGCAGAATTTATATGTATTTAACCAGATTCACATGTGGGTAAAACATGATAAGTGGGCTTTGTTAATCCTCTTCCTTTCTGCTATAATGTAAACAAATATTCAGCCAAAAAGAAATTTTCCTAGGATGACATTTGTAAAATCAGGTTTATTTTAGTCAGTTGTGTAGGCAAAAGTGGTGTGTGCGATAGGTAACCTTCCCATGTTTTAAGCTAGGAATCCAATCTACCTTTTTTTATTGTTTCCCTGCATCTGTTTGTGATTAGTGTGCTCTTTGTTTTCTTCACGAGGAAGCACCTTCTCTTGTGCTTAATTCTAATGCAGTGTATATGAAAATTTCAGGATCAGTGTAGGAGACTAACTCTTCTTGAACACTTAGGTGAACATTTTGACAGAAAGCTCTGCAAATATGGCACAAATCCTTGAGACAACTGCCGTAAGACGTCTCTATGAAGCAAGCATCAGAAGACGCCAGCATATGATCAGGTCTTACTCATATTCTTATTTTTCTCACAAGCATTTTTTACTTTGTATAATCAAATGTAAAGTATTGAGCCAAATTTTTGAGCCATGTTAGCTTATAAACATTATTTATAAAACCTTAAGCATTTTAAAATTTGTCTTTGTGCTATGTAGTTTAAGTTTTAAGGCGAGATGGATTAATTTTATTAAAGTGCTTGATTGTGGTATGGCGGGGGTATGAAATTTTGGTCTTTGGTTTTTGGTTTTTATGTTATGTTCTCCTGTTTTGTTCTTCCGATTTTCCAGAGACATGGCCTGATTGACAGTTTCTGCAGAAAATTATTGAATGATGGCCAAGTGACATGCCTCTTATAGGTAGCTCTAGAAATGCTTTTGTTGTCTTGATGGATGGACGCTTCCACTATATCAAGTGTCTGCTGTGTTCATTAGTTAAATGCGAATACTGGAGCATAGTGAATGATTTGCATCAACTCCACTAATACTTGTGTCTTGCTAGTCTCAAGCCCAGATTAGAAAAGGTATTCAACCATAAAAAATTTTGACATTTATAATTATATGGATCCTAATTTATGGTCTATATCTCGGACATCTTTTGGATATCCGGTGAAAGCCTAAGAAGAAGAGAATGATTTGGATCAAATGATCAGACAAATCAGGTGCGAGGACATAATATATAGTCAAATAATTTATAATCTACCCTGTTGACATGCTAATCAAATTAGATATCTGGCTCCACAGGTGGCAAGATTTTCAAATTTTTACTCAACCTTCTGTGAAACTTTCAAGCAGGAATCTTTTTCTCACGTTTACCTAACCTCAAGAACAAGATCATGCGCCAATTAGCTTATTAACAATCTGCCTTGCACATATTATTTTGTTTCTTTTTCTGTGTGTCAGTTTTGGATTGTCAATATCTATTTCATGTGTGCAGGAATAGCTTGCTGGGCACTTCATATGTCCATAAGCATAGAGACGTAGAATATTCGACGAACTTTCACCGAATTTGGACTCATTCGTGGGCGTGGAAAATGAAGCATCGGCGGCCAGTTAATGGAGGTTGGCAGCAGTAACCAAACATGCGGGATTACAGGTTGGTGCGTCTTGCTTGCTCCTTTCAGGAAAACACAGATAAAACTGACATCTTCATATTCCAGACGTAGGAAAAACGTACAATGAAACAAGAACATATGAACTGTGGAGAATTTAACAAAAAACAAAATGAAATCTTAGATGGCGCTCCTCTCACCAAATGTAAGCAAATTCCTATATAAGCCCGGAAAACCGCCATGATTAATAATGTCCTTCGCACTTTTTTTCTTCCCTTTATTTGCCCGGAAACATGATGCTCGAGCAGGAGAGAGGGATCTAGAGATCTTAGGAAAAGAGAAACAAGGAATGCGCGTATATATTTATACTAGAGAAAGCATAGAAAAACTTATGCAATGCATACATGCATATATAGCTGATCATAGCGTCTCCACTCTTGCTGCAAAACCCTTAATAAGCACCATTAGCGATCATTTCATTGTAACGCTTGATCGAGGCCATCCTCTGAAGTCTCATCTGCTCGTAAAATTTTGCAATAAACTCCTCCGCCAACTGGTCTATGCAATGTTCCCCATGGCCCTCTTCATTTTCCTGGTTCGTCTCGCTCACATTGTCGAGCTCTTTGAGGTCCTCCGCCGACGCATATCTACTGCTTATCCTGTCCACCGATGGCGATTTTTCGATATTGGTCTTCGGCGGTGGCGACATGGGAGGTGATTGGATGGCTTCAGGTGGTTCGGCTGTAACCTGTGCCACCACCTCATCCTGCAGGGCTATCGGACTTTCATGGTGGAGAAGACGAACTGTGGATACGAAGCCGTCCCAGAGGCCCTTCTGCGACACCACCTCAGCTGGGACGACACCTTTCTTGCGGCTGCGGCGAAGCATGAAGATGGCCACGCGCACGAGGTGCAAGGGGCCATGCTTCTTGGTGCGTTTCCGGGCCTTCTTGTCATTGGTCACGGCGGCGACCTGAGACTGATTCCCCTCCATGGTGGGGATAAGATCGGCGGCTCCGGTGCCCTGCGGCGAACGCAGGGCGAGGGGGTGGAGAGCGCCTTGTGAGAGTGGAGGAGGCGGTTGAGACGCTAAATCTATATATAGGCTATTATTTTACGTGCATGGCCATGGTTTTCCTAGTCTGTTAGCGGCTGCAGCAAGTATGTGATTTACGTACCATAGACGGAGTATATTCTCATGCCGAGAACATCGTCGTTACCGCTCCCCTTACGCTATTGTCCAACATTTTTACTCCCTGGAGTTCGTTTGTGTCAAAAAGCCTGTAATTTTGACGCTGAATGTAATATCTGGCCAGTAAAATTTGAACCCACACGCATTATGTAATTTATATATATATTATTTAATATTTATGACAATATTTATGATATTTAACCTTGACAATACTAAGCTACCCCTAATAGGGCTATGCGATAGGGGGGCGTCTATGTGAGGTCATCGTATAATATAAGAGATGCAATTGATGTTCTACAAATTATAAAGCTTGCCCATCCTTTAGAATCCTGTAATAAATTTGGGGGCAATTTTTACTTCTACTGGGGCGTGATGCTATCGTCTATCAGGGTGGGCCTGGTGCTCTCTGGGTAATATTGTCATTGTGAAGAAGCTCTCTGTTTGTAATAGTCCAGATGAATATTAGCTGCGTCTATAACCTTTGAAACAGGTAAAATTTTCAAGTTTAAGATTACACTTCGCATGTGCTGTTCTTGTTATGGGCATTGTGTCATATTATTGTGAATAAAATAACCTGTGTAGCATGGGCACTTTTGTTCATATGCAACAGTTCAATATCTTGTTAAAAAAAAACATGTTTTTACAGGGGTAAATATAGCAGACCGTTTATTACAGGAGTCTGTTGGGAGGATTCGAGGAGAAGCTAGTTGTGAATTGGAATGTAAGTTGGAACACCCAGCAATTGGCTGCACGGTTACGGAGGATTAGTCCGCGTTGGGAAAGAAGTGTTGCGTAAAAGAGGAGGTTGTGAAAGGAAGGCTGCGGTCGACGACTTGCCGGAGTATGCGGCCATGTCGCCCGAGACACCGTGGCATGGCAACATTTCTTGCCATTACTATTTTTTTTCTGTTTCGTTGCTTCTCTGAAATGTGGCAAGACCTACTGGGAAAGAAAAATGAAAAGGTTAGGGAAACAGCCATAAGAAAATGCCAATAGGCATCATCTGGGCCGGCTAATTTGGTAGTCACTTTGTTTACTCACCGAAACCGCTGTTTGAGCGCAGCCGCCATGCATGTGAACTTGCGTTCACGTAAGTCAATATTGTCACAAAAATACACTTTGGATTAATTGATTTAGAAGGATCTTTAGCCTCTCCTGAGCCACTATATTAAGTGATCTTAGATAATTTGATAACAACAAGAGAAATTTGTAGGCAAATTCTTACCAATAGATTCTGCTTTGCTGTTGCATGTATACATGACCAACACAGTAAATAAAACCTTTAGTAACTTTGATCCCTTACATGTATATTTATCATGTATGTACACAACACCAGTTTTTCTTACTTTGAGGGGGGGGAAATGTTATGGAGCAGCCTACACGCCATGAAGATGAGCATGATAAAGAAGGCAAGGATCAAGTGGAAGAAGTTTCTAGTCCGATTACACAAAATGATCCTATGGCCTTTGTTAATTTGGCCAGCAGACTCGAAGGCTTTCTTTGCCCAAAAGTCTTCTCTCGTTTGCCTTACAATAGAAGCTTTTCTTCGCTAATTTGGGCGCGTACAATCTGCAGGAAAACTAGGCGACGGCAATATATTCGACAAATGACAGCTCCCGCGCCTTGACCAGTTTCCGATATTTTACTCCCTTCCCATTTCTCAACATTTTCACCACATTTTCTGCCATCTAGCTATTTCGACCCGCCCATTGTGTTGGCTAATATTAATTTGTTTTAGTAACTAAGATCACACCATCACATAGTTTTAGTTAAATAAAAAGACCATTCCCACTGGCCATTTAAGTGCGACATTTTATCAATGTATCATTACAACTGACTGCAGACATAATTCTGAGCTCCAATATACAAATGATATTAGCAACAATACGTAATAGTCTTTGCTTTTCTATGATGCTAAAATGTTAATAAATTAAAAGGGAAGAGTCAAGGAAGCGTTGACTATAAACCTCTATCGACTCCGCGTACAAAAGTGTGTCTTCTTCACCTTCCTCACATTTTCCTGCCACTATCCCTTTCTCTTTCCCCCTCTTCTTCCCTTCTAATACTCGCCAACTGCTGTCATCGTATTCATGTCGCCTTCAATAGCTTTTATATGTATACATATATGTATAAAAACCCACTCCCCATTTCTTCTAACTCACAATCATCATCACCATCCAAACCAAATCCAATTGATCCCCACGTGAAGCAAGCACATTGAAACACAGGTTGACTATTTTCATGGCGAGGAAGAAGACGACGTCGCTCACAGGACGTGCATGGAACCTCGTCCGGCTCGCCCTCCTCTGGCCGCGTCGAGGCGGTGTCTTCATGAAGCGTAGCTTCATCTCGGGCTTGTTCCCGGACCACCTCAACCGCCTCCCTTCTGTGGCCGCCGAGCGCGAGTTCTCCTTCGACGAGACGCCACTCTTCCAATTCAAGCTCCACAAGTCATCTGGGTCGATGAGGTTCAAGTATCTGCCTTGCATTAGCTTGGTCGCTGACGACGTCGAAGATGGCCGGAATGTCTACCGAAGTTACACTCCGAGGAAGGACGACGATTGGGGCGACGTGGGGAGATCGTCCTTGCATGGTTGGGAGGGTCAAGATGTAGAATTTGATCAATGTTGGTGGGAAGAGGAGGAGATTGATGTGAAGGCGGAGAAGTTTATAGAGAAGTTTTACGAGCAGATGAGGTTACAGAGACAGGTTTCATATACAGAGTACAATGAGATGCTACTCAGGGGGAGTGGCTAATTCAATCAATCCATAGTGTATAAAATATGGAAAATCACATTTGTGATTAATCATCATAATATTTTTTTTCTTTGCTTTCATGATGCTCTTGCAATTTGTTTTTCACACTGTTTGTAGATCATGCAGCCTTCTTGTGGATATTCCCATTGAGAATCATTAGTGAAGCATTTTATGCATTTTGTTTTATGTTCCATATTTGTAATGTAATATGGTCATAATAAAAATGTTGCACTCCCTCTTCTACATAGATAATAATCTGATATTAATAACTAAAATTCGTTTGCAAACACTAAAATAAAACAAACAAATAAATAAAATCAGAGCTTTGAAAAA
The DNA here is from genome assembly GCA_032619315.1 of Piper longum. Lineage (NCBI taxonomy): Eukaryota > Viridiplantae > Streptophyta > Magnoliopsida > Piperales > Piperaceae > Piper > Piper longum. Next base: position 9,721 of record JAVDBV010050025.1, read on the forward strand.
TAAAATTTAGAAAAAAAACTTTGACGGGTTAAAGAATTCAATCAAATTCTTGGTCTAAACCCCAGAACTGCGGCCACTAAAACTGAACGCCCAAGGGCCATTTTGCCCATTTAGAGAAGGTATGGCGAGCTTCGTATTGGCTTCGAGTCCATTAGGTCTGTACTTCTTTTCCTACCAGTTGTTAATAGGGTGGGAACGGTGGTTGTTAATGAAAGCCTGAGACATTTTAAAGTTGCATGTCGCGTCGAGCCTGAACTGACAAAATAGGAATGTAGCTAGTGATATATATAATATAGTAAAGTTATGAGACACATGGAGGAGGACAACCAAAGCGACATATCCAGGGTGGAACCAACGTTTCAGAGCTTCTTGTTGTGTGATAAGAAATGGACTATAGAGCTTCTTGTTGTGTGATAAGAAATGAACTATAGAGCTAAATGCGGAGAAAGGATAAGATATGTGCGGAGGCTGACCAGAACAAGAAATTCACATCTACCATGAAGATGGAAAACAGATAAATAAGGTGAAACTTGGCAGGGTAAAAAAGTTAATGTCTGGTAAAGAAATTTAAACATAGTGCAAAGAACAATCTGGGAATGACTTAATTATTAAATGAGTAATAACAACTATAAATAGCTTTATAGAGCCAAACCACATTACAATTAGAAACATGGTAACAAACTTTACTAAAATCAAAATGACAACTCCTAAAGACTAAGACATTTATTCTAACGGAATAACAAATTA
>JAVDBV010050029.1:0-18667 GCA_032619315.1 Piper longum
GGGGGTGTGGAGTGAGGAGGGGGAGCGGAGGGGACGACAGGCAGTTGGCATAGGTGAAGGCGTGTGCTGCGACGGGGGGCTACAGTCGGCGTCGGCGAGGGGGAGGGGACGACCGAGGGGCTACGGACGGACTGGGAGGCAGAGGCGGGCGGTGGGGGTGCCTCCGACCCACACTACCTCGCCGCCACCTCCGACCCGTGCTGCCCATGGATGGATAACTCGGCCGAGTTAACTCTAGTCGGAAGCAATCCGATCCGAGTTTGGGGTCAAATCGGGTTTTTAATAAAACGGGCGACGAATTGGCTGATTCACCATCGATTCGGAATCGGGGTAAATCAGTAATAATTAGTTTTATATGTAAATGATTAAAATACCCGAGGTATAATATTAAAATAATTATTTAAGTATGGGTAAAATTGGAATCAAAAGTTTAAAAACCTAAACTCAATCACTATTCACTCTGCCTGAAGCTGACCCTCCCTCCGCCCCTAATGTGGAAATTATAATGCAAGTACACGTGTTGAATCAAGTAATAAAAGTGATAAGAAAGTATCGTCCTACGAGGAATTAGTAGTAGAAATTCTTAATTACCAAAACTAATTTAATTAATTGTACTTAAATGAAAACAAATTCAAAAAGTTATTTAATTATGAATTACGACTAAATTAATGTAACATGCAATATTCAAATGATAAATTTGACTTTAAGACGACAAACCTAGGATTTTCAATTTCACTTAGTGCTCTATATGATTAAAGTTATAATTTTTACCTATAAATTGTAGATTTTAACCATTAACCACGGGAATTAATTACTTATAACATCTCTTAGATTCACCATAAACTTATCATTCGTACCCAAGTTCTATATCTTTATGAAATTACGTATGCAAAATGATACTTGAAGTTCTGCCCTCAACATTTACTCAACACATATGAGTATATCTCTGTCTCATATGTAAATCACTCAAAATAAATGAATAAATGTTATTTTATTCAATGACAAATCTAATCTTTCTATTTTTAGATAAAATTAAATCTCTAGATCAATCAATAGATGGTTAATTTAATGATAGCATTAACGAATAGAATAGAATAGATGATCCAAAAATATAATCACATAAATAAAATTAATAACCTTTATTAATCCATGCACTAAGTTTCATTAAAAATCCTAGAAAAGAATTTATCCATAAAATATTCAAATAAACCCAAGAAATTCATATGTAATAAAAAAGATATCATTAATCACAAAGAAAAATAAATCAGAATAAAGAAAAAACTCTTTTCGAGAAAGCTAATTCTTCTTCTGATTCAATTCCTTCGTCGTTACTCCTTGTCTTTCAAGTCATCATTCTTGCCATCTTTTTATTGTTGTTCTTTAGATAAAATCCTAATTCAGTTTATAAAAGATCTACTAAATATTTCAAGTGGGGTCCACCAAAATCTTCAGAATTATTCATCACTACAGTAATCGCCAGAGTTGCTACAGTACCCCCGCCGGGTTGAAAAGTAACCGGGTCGCTACGGAATTTACTTTTTAGCCCAATTTCGCCCCGAATTTGTTCCAGATCGTCTTTTAACTCTTGCACCTTGATAGAACAACATTAATTAGTACTTTTACACCAAAATCACAATGATTTCTCGCATTATTAATAATAAATAATAGAATGTTAAACTAATAAAACTTAAGTAAAAGTAACTTGAAACATGACAAAATTCAATATGAAATACAAAGAATAATAACTCTTTTACAGAGTTATCAGCCATCTCCCTCAGTCGCCGAAGTAGATCATGTGTCGTCCTTGTCTCTGCCCCTCCCTCCGTCGCTGCTCCTTGCATCCCCACTCCCTCTGCGCATCTGCCACCATTCCTTCATCCACCCTCTCTCCGAGCCACCCTTTGTCCGCCCTCCTCAGCCCGTCTACCACCACCTCTTCTTGTCGACCTCATGTGCCACCCCTTGCCTCTGCCCCTCCCTCTGCTACTGCCCCTCCCTCTGCCGCTGCCCCTCCCTCTGCCGCTCCCCCTTGCTTCCGTTGACTACTGTAAAGTTGCAATTTTTTTTTAAAAAAATTTGCTGTAAATTTTTGTTGTAAATTTTTTTGACGACTGTTTGGTGCATCCTTGGATGAATTAATTAATATATCAATCAAAATTTTGATATGGGATAATTTGATTTAAAGTTTTGATGGATTGGACTTGTATTAATGACTTTTTATTATTATTTGATAGAGCACAAATGATGATATATTTAATGTTACACTTATGAAATTGTACTTTTCTGATGATAAATAGTGATGATCTTTTATATTTACATTAAACTATAAACTTGTGTATTTGTGTTGAGAAATTATGTAATTATTTAATGTTATGTGTTTTCAAATTTTTTTATATTACCGATTCAACAGAACCGATTTTTGACCTATTTGAACAATTCGATTCGATTCATTGACTCCCTTGAAAACCGATTCCGATTCCGATTCTGAGTTTTCCATCTATGGCGTTGCTTCGTCACCGCCTCCGACCCGCACTGCCTCGTCACCGCCTCCAACCCGCACTGCCCCACCTCTGCTTACCGATCTTCTGCCGCCGTCGCATCGACCCTCTCCCTCCCCAACCCTCCGTCATCATGGGGTGCCTCCAACCCGCCCTGCCTCGCTGCCCCTCCGACCCTTGCTGCCTCACCACCTCTTCCAATCCTCGCCGCCTTCCTACCACCTCCGACCCTCGTTGTAGGGGTCGAGGGGGAGTGGGGATCCTCTACCCGCAGACGCTCCTCTGCTGCTCTTCCAGCGGACGCCCCCCCTCCCCCACCGCCACCGCCGCTTTGCCCAACCCCACCGATATCATCATCAGATATTATTAGCGTCGTAGTCATTGTCGGCGTCAGAGGAGTCAGAGGAGGGAGTGGGCGGTGACGGCGGCGGCCACCCCCTCTAATGGTTCAAATTAAATTTTAATTTTTTTAAAAAAATAATAAATCTATATTGTTATTATAATCGCATGACCTAGATTAATATAGGGCACAAACAAACTTTCGTGGCGCATGGAAGTGTTCCTTTCTCTCTCTCTATATATAAAAGGTAAGTAAGTATATGCGTATATATACACGTATTCTGTAGGCGTTCAATATACAAAAAAAAATACAATATTGTCTCTGAACTCTTCAACCGACGATGGATCGTAGGGGAAGAAAGCCGTTGAAAACGGGGGCGACGACAATCAGGTCAGGTGATTCATGAATTGTCAACAAAAAAAAGTTCGCATTTTTCCATCTTCCATCTCCATTCTATCTAGCTCTTCGCCGCCCTGATCAGCGGGCCGGCGACTCCGATGCCCGATTCTCCGACATGGGTAGCCGTGACATGGGTACCTGTCAACTTCCTCCTCGCCGCTCTCCTTGCCGCTAATTTCTGCTCCGCCGCCCTCCCCGAGCCCGCCCCTCTTGGACTCGGATCGTCGCCGGAGCAAGGGCCGTCAGCTGTCATCTTCCCTCTCGTCTTTTCTGCACCCAACGTTTCACGGCTGCCAGGTCGCCGGAGTTTCCACCGCCGCCTCCAGAAGGATTCCCAGGGGCGGCCCAATGCACAGATGAGGCTTTACGACGATCTTCTCACCAACGGGTCTCGTGATGCTCTGTTTTGTTATTCTTCTTCTATTTTTTTTCTTTAATTTCCTTTGTGTTGCGATTCGTGGGCAGTTCGAGTGTTTGGTGATGGGGGTTTTGTTGATTGCGGTCAGGTATTACACGACTCGTCTTTGGATCGGGACTCCTCCGCAGGGGTTTTCTTTGATTGTTGATTCCGGGAGTACCGTCACATACGTTCCCTGCTCCGGTTGCGATCAGTGTGGAAATCATCTGGTCAGCGTTCTTGACATTGAGCTAATAACTGTTTTATCTGTTGAGATTTTTGGATGAAACGGCTGATCTGATGATGGTACCTTTTATTAAAGGAACTAGTTTTATTTTCTTGTTGCAATATGGTCGCATGCATTCTATTTAGCCACTGCTAGACTCATCTGCTAATCGGCTGTTCCATTTGGACAATTCCTCTGTGGTAGATTGGAGAAATAATATTGGTTTGATGTTCTTTTATGGATTATTGATTATTTATTACTGAGCTGAGAATGGCGAGAGTGGTAGTTTTTATTTTTTATTTTTTACTTAGAAGTATCTTTTCCTTCATGTATTCCCTTCTTGTCTTACTTTCGGTTCCCTCCCTCGAATTTGTAGGATCCAAGGTTTCGGCCCGATTTATCAACCACATACCGTCCAGTTAAATGCAACGTGGATTGTACTTGTGATGAGTCCAACTTACAGTGTACCTATGAAAGACACTATGCAGAAATGAGCTCTAGTAGTGGTGTTCTTGGTGAGGACGTTATATCCTTTGGCAAGGAAAGTGCCCTTCCTCCCCAACGTTCTGTGTTTGGTTGTGAGAATACTGAAACTGGTGATCTCTTTAGTCAGCATGCTGATGGGATTATGGGCCTGGGTCGAGGTGAGCTTAGTATTATGGATCAACTTGTGGGAAAAGGTGTTATAACTGATTCTTTTTCCTTGTGTTACGGGGGCATGGATATTGGTGGTGGTGCCATGGTTCTTGGACAATTTATTCCCCCTGATAACATGGCCTTCTCAAGATCTGACCCTAATCGCAGGTACACTTATTGTTGGTATTTTGGAAAGTGCTTAACTGCCTAAATATATCATCAGACCTATTTACTTTAGTTTGGGATGGAAACAGTCCCTATTACAATATTGAGTTGAAGGAAATACATGTTGCTGGGAAGACATTGCCCTTGAACCCAAGAGTGTTTGATGGGAAATATGGGACTGTACTCGATAGTGGGACCACATATGCATACCTACCTCAGCCTGCTTTTGTTGCCTTTAGGGACGCAGTAAGTACTTTTCACTTTCTTTGCCCTTTCTTGTTTTTGATGTACTTTGATATTCTGTAGGTGGCAGTTGTACTTGAACATTCCTGCTTTTACTTCCATTTTATGTCTCTCCCTCTTTCAAGGGTTAAATCAGGATGTGCATGTGATGTAAAATCTTTTCTATACGTTAGTGCATGGCTTTTGTGGGATTAGTTTAATAATGTAAATAGTTTAAGCTTTTCTTTTTTTGACAAAGAACAAATTTGTGTGAATTGATCTGTATTATATGGGATACTATATTTTTGTAGATATTAAAGTTTTTACAGCAGTTTCACATTGGATTTATCCTAAGTATCTTCTTTTTCATCTAGATTGTTAAAAAACTTGGTTCTCTAAAACAAATACGTGGTCCAGATCCCAAGTACAATGATATCTGCTTTTCTGGTGCGGGAAGGTAATTACGTTGAACAGCTATTTTCTTTTTCCTTCTTAAGAAGTTCTATGGGACAAGAGAACCCATTTGTAATAGGGTGTGTGGCGTTACAGTGATGCATCTCAGCTTCGAAAAAACTTTCCTGAGGTCAACATGGTGTTTACTAATGGACAGAAGTTATCTCTTTCACCTGAAAATTACTTGTTCCGTGTAAGTAGTTTATCATCCTCTATTTGAGTTGAGTGCTCCAAAACTTAATTTTCTTTCTGATTTACTCCCCTTCTATTTTGATGAATATTTCAACAGCACTCAAAGGTACATGGTGCTTATTGCCTTGGGATTTTCCAAAATGGGAAGGATGCTACAACTCTATTAGGAGGTGAGGTTTTAATACTTCTTGAAAAGACACTGATGTGCACAGAAAGTGACCTGATTTAGTATGCAAGCCTGTATATTGTTATTTGGTTATTTTGGTGTCATCAAAGTTTACTTTTTTTTTTTTCTTTGAATTTTTATCATTTTGAATAGGAATTATTGTTCGAAATACACTAGTATCTTATGACCGGAAAAATCAAAGGATTGGCTTCTGGAAGACTAATTGCTCTGAATTATGGGATAGGATGCATGCTCCAGGTGCTCCTCCTTCAGCTTCTTTAACTCCTGGCAAAAATGTGACAATTAGTCTATCTCCGGCTGAGCCTCCTACTGTTGTGCTAGGAAATATAATTCCAGGTGAAGTAACCTAAATCTAGGTCAAACATTTCACAACATGTTGATTTAATCATGTATTAGATCGTATTGTGGATTCAATATTCTTTGGTGTTCAATATGGTAGATATCATGTACAATAACATCATGGTTTGGCAATTATTACTTGAGACTTGGTCTGTATGTGTTGACAAAGTTTTTTTTTGTGGAAAAAACTGCCTTCAAAGAAAATAGTTGCCATTCTTGTCGAACTTGTGAATTTGATGTTTAACTTGTGAGTTTTTAACACTAGGGATTCTGTAGGAGTTAACACTGTGCTTGGGATAGTATTTTTTATTATGTCATATAATATTCAAACTTATTTTAAATTAACCACATATTTATATCTTAAGCTTAACTGTCCAACAGTAAACAATTTTTCAAAGAAATGCTGTTAGATAGTTGTATTTAGATGATCACTGGCTTAATCTCTCTCAGAGTGCCCCATAGTATTTTACCAAAAAGATTGGATCTGTTTAAATTTTTCGTTGAAAGGGGGTCTTCAAAGCAGCCCTGCCAGATGATTCCTTTCTCACATATCCCTTTTAGATGACCTAGTGAGTTTTCAGCTTGATCATTTTGTTTGGGTATTCATTTGTTGTGTTGTCTCTGGAAGTGAGCTTTTTGTTAGAAAAATTATGTACCCTGGTTTTGCTATGGCTTAATTGATTGCGACTGAATTCTGAACACTTTTTTACAAAGTTGATACATCCATATTTTCTAATGCTTGCAATAACTCTTTTAGGTGAATTCCAAGTTGGGATAATTATATTTGATATGTCATTGAGTTTAAAGTATCATGACTTTGTGTCTCATGTCACAAAGCTGCAGAAGTACATCGCCCATGATTTGGAAGTCAATTCTAATCAGGTGAATAAAAAAGAAAAGATCTTAGTTTTTACTTAAAGGGCAGGAAAAAAGTATATAAAGGAAAGTGTGGAGGTAGTGCTGACATCTTTTCTTTGTGGACATGATGAATTTTTTTTTTCAGGTACAATTGTTGAATTTTACCAGTGAAGGAAACGGTACACTTACTAGGTGGGCTATATATCCCGCTGGATCGTCTAATTATATTTCTAACACAACAGCAGAGGTGGGTTGTTTTTTCAAAGTCAGGTGAAAGCAGACATTCTTAATTCAGTGGTGAGGTGCTGATGGCATGAATGTTATTGCAGAAGATCATACTGTGTTTAACTCGTCATAATGTGCGCCTTCCTGATGATTTTGGAAGCTACAAGATTATTGAATGGAAGGTTGAGCCTCCCCGGTCTAGGTAGGTGATACGGTTTAGCTTCTTCACGCTCTCTTCTGCATCTTAGCTATTTAGGTTTTCATCTTTGATTTGTCTTGCAAGTGTTCAGATGTGTATAGTAAAAATAATCTGCAGCAGTGGCTTGTAGTGTGATGCTTGGGGCTCATTCATTTTAGCATAGGACATAATTTGTTAGTAATTATTTTCCATTGTTGACCATTCTTAGTTCTAAACTTGCACATTGCTTAGAACGTGGTGGCAGGAACACCTTCGTACCGTGGTTGTCACAGCTTTAGTTGTCATTGTGCTTGCTTCATCAACATTTGTAGTAGTGTTTATTTGGAGACGTAGACAGCAAGTGCTTGGGTACACGAGTGTAGACGAAACAATTCGTGAGCAGGAACTCCAACCACTCCAATGATATTTTGATTCAACATTTACCTCAACTGTATACTCCATATAATTAAATGGCTTTTCCGCAATAGGAATGCAAGCTCCTTACATCGAGAATTCTTTTTGGACATGGATTTTAACCTGGCGAGAGTATTTTGGATGTACATTATTTTTGTTGTATAAATCAGCATGTTGTACAAATTCAGAGTGGTCTTTTTTTTGTATGTTGGTATATTTGAAAAATTAACAGGGAATCCTCGAACTAGGTGGCAATTTTGAGCTCTTCGCCTGCCAATTTATAAGTATGCGTGTGTGTGTGTGTGTGAATTATAGTTACTTGTTTCTTCAAATCATTTCGCTTTATATCTTCTGATTGATTGGCGATTTCGGATGCGGGCTTTTGGGCACCTGAGTGAAATATCAGCACTGCTGTTGTTCAAACTTTTGTAGCACTGATAAATATATTTGTTATACATGGAGCAAAAAACTAGCTCACGCTATTAATGGATTACATATGCTTTAAGGGTTGTCGCTGCCCCCCTCTGCTGCATTACTTTGATATCTATCCTCGCGTATTGCCATCCGTAACATGCAGCATTCACAGAACAAAAGTAAGCCTGCTCAGTTGCTCTTTCAACCGAAAAGAAAAATGATCCGACATTCACCCATGAGAACGATAGTAGCAGAGGTCAACTCACCCATGTAAATTTTTGCCAAAAACGTGCTACGCAGATGGCATTGAGTTGTATCATGTGCAGCGGCTACATATCAAAGGTTGTGAAGTTCCACCAAAGGGTAAGGAATCGAAGGTATAAGTCAGTGCAGCTTTGCTATATTTTAAAACATTCAGGAAATTTTTTTTTTTAATTGCACTGAAAAGTAAAGTCACAATCTTTAAAAAACTTGCTTGAAACAAATTAATTTTTTTTTTAAAATCCCTCAAACTTGCCTATGAGAAAATCAGACACACATACAATATAATATACAATGGTTGCATCTAAAATAGATAGATAGCCCAACAGGAAGCTTCATTCTGAATCCGACGAGTCTGCGCTTTCCTTCTGCCTGAAGCTTCTTTTGGGCTTCAAGTTCTTCATCGATGTTTCACCCTCATAAATAATAACTTGAGCCTTTGCCAACCTTTCTTCTAGCTCGTCAGTGGAGAACCCATCAGTCCCCCCCAGTTCGTCGAAGCCCACCTGTCGTGTTGTGATTCTTTGGATAAATTATGACAGCAAAATGAGGCACAAATGGTATATAAACATAATCCCCATTGCCGAACGTACCACATAATCTTCTACTTTAGCATGCTTAACGAGCGCAAGAGTAGGCAAGACAACAATCTTAAGTTTATCTGCCAAGAAAGGGCTCTTCTCAGCATGAATTTTAACAAATCGCTTCTCCATATGCTGCTCGGCCAATATACTCAAGTGTTTGTCAATTACCTGAAATGAAAAAGAGTAAGAGCAATTTTTATGTCGCAGTTTAGATTGAGCATGCATGAAAACGATATCTTTTGGACAAACACCTCTACAATGTCCACAACTGGGTCATACTTGGAAGCAAAGCATGTCCTTTACAACTCCACTATCTCAAGCAATTTGTCAAATAATTTTTATTGGAAAATGGAGTTCAGAAAACAAGAATCGATTTTAGAAGGTCACATTAGTTATACGATGTCTTCAATATTTTCTTTAAAAAACGCGACAGACATGATCGCGTAGACATTTTGCCATCAAGAGGAAATATCCAAGTATATACGCATATCCGAAAGCACCTAAGCAGATTGATTCGCAGTGAAGTTAGATACAGTTTCGTCATGCAGCCAAAGGTCTGGAAATGAAGAACTAAAGATTTACGTTAAACGAGAAAAGCAGTAGAAAGATGTCTAAGACGTTATTTATTTCCTAGCGTCAACCAAACACATGACCTTCATCAGAAATTCGCCGGCATCAAAAACAAAACGTCATAAGTCTCTGAAAGAAAATAGAAATCAATCAAGTAGCGAAACCCAAATGTAGAGTGAATCAAGTAGCGGAACCCAAATGTAGAGTGGGGTGGGTGGTGAAGAAAAGCCAATACCTTGCAGGGCCATTTCTCACGATAGAAATGGCAGACAACGCGATCACTGGCCTTGACAGCAGCAAAGAAGTCCTTTTCGGAGAGGAGTTGCGAATACTCGCCATGCCCCAAAGACGCCCACTTAGCCCGCTTCTCGGCCATCTTCTTCATCTGAAGCAGCCGGCCCTCCCGCAGGGCCTCCAAGTCGTCGATGTCCAGACGATCCAACGCGGCGATCTCATAGTCTATCTTCTCCTCCACCGCCTTGGCCACCGTCAGGATCTGCCTCTCCAAAATCTGCCATCCAATTTAAGTGGTAGGATTTGATTGGTTGATCGAATCAGATTCTATGTTAATTTAACTGACATCCAATTTAATTTGAATAAATCAATGCAAAATTTAAATTTATTTTTGAAGCATTTGTATCTGATAAAATGGATGCAATTAACGCTAACATTTGAATTTTTCTCTTCCCAAACGGCTGACATTAGAATATTTTGATTTGGTTTGAATAAAGATACAAGGGACAAAAGAACATTGAAGTGTGTCTACCATCCCGCACATACTATTTTGGCCAAGTATGACTTGCATGTTTATAGGATTTATAGTTCATTTTCAATTTATAAATATGATTTTATTCTAATAGATATTATGAGTGATACAAAGTAGATCTCACAATCTACTTATATTAGAAAATTTCTTCTTTCAAATTCCCCTTATTTTAGTTCACCCGTGAACTATCCTAAGAATATTACTGGCGATCGAATCATTGGCTAAACTAATTAATTCGGTTAAGCCAATTCAGATTTACCCTCGGAATTTTAAAATAGTGATGCAAGCATTTAATATCTAAATGAGATGTTTAGGTTCTAATATTATTCAAGATGCATTCTATGATATGCAGTTTAGCATAAAACAATACAAATAATTGAAATTTTTAAATAAAATAGATAACAAAAAAGTGCAATAGGGACCACATTGTCAACAACAAACAATATATATATATATATATATATATATATATATATATCAATAAAAATGGAAAATGAAGTAAAAAACATGACATTTCTTCAATATTTTAATTAACATCACTTTCATCATCTTCTAAGCTGAATCTAAACTCCATCACTCAACCTATTCATTTCTATTCACAATTTTTCAATCACATGCAAAACATTTATATCAATTCAAAGAGTGACATTCAAGTTGCATCATTCAAAAGCAATTCCACATTCATGTTATCAATTACATTTCGCACATACATGTGTATGCAATTTCATTACTACTCTTCCGTAGTCTCGAGAGCGCTCAATCCATAAAATTCTCACTTACATAGATAATAGAAAAATGTCACTAACGAGCGTTGTTGGTTCAAAATAACTAATAACAAATTGACACATGAGACCCTGCTATTGAATGAAAACATTATTATTCTTCCTCATAGAATCTCTTATAAGGGCACTAAATAGGAGCCGCTGTCGACCTCGCGTGACATGGTCCCCTGTCTTTCTCATCTCAATCTTTAGAAACTTTATATTATCCCTTGTGTAGGAAAATTAATTTTTGTTCATTCAGCCCTCTATATCCTCTATATCACTTTTGGCCCTGAGTACATAGCCCACTTTGACTAACACGCACCCTATCTCACAATGCGGTTGTCGATTTTCCCTTATCTCATATTTCATTGAAAACTTGAAAAAAAACTGCATGTACATAAGCCGGATAGGGATAGTAATATAATAGGCCCGAAGGCATCGTGATTTGGATCTGAATTTTCAAAAATAAAGTTGAGGGATCTCACCTCAAGGGTTATTATTCCGGAAATTTTGTGTGACTAAATAACCTGTGCAGAGTAAGACACAATAATTCCACCACTCAACAAGTTTGCTTACGTGTTAAAATAAAACACTATAGAGTATAAAAGTCAAACCATAAGCGAGTCCTAAACAAACCTCGTTGAAGCTCTAATTGTGTCCACGCGCCTAGGCACCAAGCTCCGACTCCGTACCTATATATTAAACTAAAAGCTAATGCCCACTGATGATGCATTCACACATCCTATAGCATGCACACATCAAGACACAACTCATATCACATCTTACACATCAATCCTTATCAAATTTCCTAAGCTGCATTGCATTAGATTAACATTACATGCTTAATTTGCTTAATTAGTTCCTTAGCATTTATTTTAATACACTTCAATCACGCAATTCATTTTTATTTACACTAAAAATATTTAACATATCAATCAATCAATCCTAGCATGTTGTGCTAATAATTATCATTTTTAAGTAATTAAGCTGAAGTTAATTATACCTCACGTCGTTGGCAATCGACGACGGCTAGGGTTTGGTGAGTCGACGGTGTCCAAATTTTGATTGAGTTCAACTGGATGAATTCGGCAGAAGATCTGGCAAACGTCAACGAATCTGATTTTTTGGCAGTTTCCTGCAATTTTTCGGCGAGGCAATTAGTGCTATGGGTGGCATCGGTTCGGTGAGCTCGACCCAATGGCGGTGGTGGTGAGGGCGGTAGCGGTGGCAATGATCTCCGGCGGCTAAGCCGAGTCGGCCTCGATCGGTCATCTGATTGGCCCTTGGTTAACCTCAACGACCGCGCTAGGTAAGGGGTCGAAGGGGGAGGTGTCAGCGTCATGGCATGGGTTGAGAGGCACGAATGGCGGTGAATCAACTCCGGAATGGACGACACTAGGGTGCAATTTCCATGCGTAGTGGAGGTTGGGTGGCGACCGAGAAAGATCGGGACGGGCACTATAGCGAGTCAATTGGCGGCAATGAGGCAGTCGAAGGGTCATCGACATTGAGGATGGTGGCATCAAGGTGGATCGGGAGAAAGGGTGAAGGGGTCTTGGTGGCAATTTTGTGAATAAAAGTTGACTCGACTCTTACTTGAGTCAAAAATAATAACTAACTATTAATAAATTCTAAAAAAAAATTTGAAAAAATAGGAAAAAATCTCATAAAATATAATACACACCACAATATCAAAATGACATGTTCTATAACTAATAACCCACCCAAAATGCTCTATACACATCCTAATGCATTATTCGACCTAAAAATAATTTTACAAACAAATACATAAAAAAATAATTGCATACTATCATATACTCCGATAACTTATTTCTCATTATCTTTCTGACATTATCATTATATACTTGGGTACACTTAACCCTCATTGCTCACAATGCACGACCGGCCTCAACTTAGGACGCGATCATGAAACTGCTTCGACTCGAATTAGCAGTTGAACCGATTGTTTCCCTATTGTAAAACTCTGATTCTAGTTATGGATTTTACAACCTTCCTTAGAAAAATTTTATCTTCAAAATTTTAATTAATGAAGTTTCAAGCTCATCCATAATTTGAAAGAGGTAGTCTCTGGTAAAGTACCTAGTGTTGAAGCTGGTTGCTTAAATATCTCCGGGTATCACTTTTTCATCTCATCTTCATATTCCTATGTAGATTATTCAACTCCTCGTCGAGTCTATTGTACTCATACTAGGGGAACTTCTTTTCTTCGGAGAATCTTCACTCGACGATCTATAATCTGAACTGCACCTTCTGGATATGTCAAGTGTGGTTGCAGCTCTATCTCTCTGAAAGTTACAACATGAGAGTTGTCCAAATGGTAGGCTTTTAGCAATGACACATGGAAGACGTCGTACACAGCTAATAGATGAGGCGGCAAGGCTAGCCTATAAGCCACTGGTTTAGTGCACTCGATCATATCAAATAGTCCAATATATCGCGAACTGAGTTTCCCTCACGTCCTAAATCTCAAGTTTCCCTAAGTTAGAGAGACCTTCAAAAGAACGTGATCTCTTAACTCGAAATAAACCTCACATCTGCGCTAATAGGAATAACTTTTCTGTCAGTCTTGAGCTATCATTATTCACTTCCTAATTTGCATTCCCACTTCCTATGTCTACTAAATCATCTCTACATTATCCAACGTACTAGGGATCAACATGATCTGCTATATAGTGCCTCAAATGGTGTCATTCCAATCGTGACCTATTAGTTGTTGTTGTAGGAGAACTCCACTAGAGGTAAATACTCTTCCCAACTTCCTCTGAAATTCAAAATGCATTCTTGGAGCAAATCTCTCTAGGATCTATATGGTTCTCTCAATCTACCCAATTTGTTTGAGGGTGAAAGGTTGTACTGAATCAAGATTCAGTGCCCATATCTACCTAGAAAGATTTCTAAAATCAAGATGTGAACCTTGGATCCCTGTCTAATATGATCTCCATTGGAACTCTATGTAGCATGACTATCTGGTCTATGTACAATGTGGCCAAAGTGGTCAGTGGGTAATCCATCCTGATTGGTATGAAGTATGTGCTCTTTGTGAGTAGATCTATTATAACCCATATTGCTTCTTTTTATTGGTGGGTCCTAGGCAAACCAACTACAATGTTGTACACTATGCTCTTTAACTTCCATTCTGAAGTTTCCAATACTGTAGTATTCCACTTGGGCATCCGTACTTAGCTTTCACTTGCTAGCACACCAAATATTTGGCAACTGTATTGTATATATCCCTCTTCATTCATAGTTACTATTTCAGCAAATTCGGTGAAAGATTTCACGATTTCAGCAAATTTCAGCAAATTCAGCAAATCCTATTTTTCGGTGATTTTCGGCAGTTTTTCATCAATTTTCGGCAACTTTTTTGGCGAGGCAATCAGGTTTATGGGCCGACACCATCTCGGACAGCTCGATTCATTGATGGTGGTGGTGAGGGCGCCAGCGGCAGTGATGATAGCTAGCAGTGGTGTGAAGTCGGCTGGGGGTTGGTCGGTTGTCTGATTGGCCTTTTGTCGGCCTCGGTGTGTCAATGGGTAAGAGGGAAATGGTCAGGGGTCGAAGGGGGAGGCGTCGGCATCATGGCGGCGATGGAGCAAAGCGGATTGTGGCAAATCGACCCGGGATTGGCGACGATAGGGCATGGCTCATGTGCATTGTGGAGGTCAGGTGGCGATCGAGAAAGCTTGGGAAGGCACAACGATGACTCAATGGTGTTGATCGGTAGCGGTGTGGCGGCCAAAGGGGCGCCGACGATGAGGATGGGGGCAACATCGGGGTGGATTGGGAGAAAGGGTCGTGAAGGGGGATTGGTAGCAATTTCATAAATAAAAGTTGACTCAACTCTAACTCGATCAAAAATAATAATTAACTCCTAATAAATTCTAAAAAATAAAAAAAATCTCATAAAATATAATACATACCACAACATCAAATAAAATATTTTATAACTAATAACTCACCTAAACTGCTCTATACGCGTCCTAATGCATTATTTAGCTTAAAAATAACTCTACGATCAAAAACATAAAACAAATAACTGCATACTATCATATACTCTGAGCTCATTTCTCATCATGTTTCTGACGTTATCATCATATGCCCGGGTACACTTTACCCCCATTGCTTATAATGCATAATTGGCTTCAACTCAGCACACGGTCATGAAACTGACTCGGCTCGAACCAACGGTTAAACCTAATGGTTCGCTAACATAAAACTCTGACTCAAGCCACAGATTTTAAAGTTAGCCCCAACGTATGTCCTTCTTTTACCCGTGATCAGTTGCGTAGCTAACATCCATAATCAAGCCCATCATCTAACATAGAACCAATTATTTTGATATCATTTGTAACGACCCATTTCAAAGTGTAACGTAATGAAGTTAAGTCATTTCTTAAAAAATAGTTGATTAAATTAAAAATATATAATCCATTGCAACTTATAAATAGGATCTTACCCAAGTAAGTAATAGATGTGAGATTAAGTTAAAGATCTCACAAATATATTAAATTATTATAATCTATCTAATTATTTAATGAGAATTTATGTATAAATTAAAATTTATATAGTAGAAGTAGCACATGACATGTTGTCTTATTGTTCCTTCTTGTAAGTGGATGCTTGTAATTAATTTTGTCATAACAAACACCATACAAAACGAAAAAAACTATCTAAGAGCTTTGACGGGAATGGAATGTAGCATTGACGATTGTTTACGATCGTGTGATATGTTTTTAACAAATAAAAAATAAAATTAGGTGTACTTTGTTAGAATATATATATACCATAAAGGAGCCTTAGGATAAATATAAATATGAAAATTTTATTGTGAATAGTTATGTTGGATAAAGAGACTCTTGCGCCACTTAAACATGATATCACTCACCCATTTGGAAAGAATAAATATCTAAAAAAATCCTACCTACAAAAAAATGAGAAAGAAAAAGGGAGATTTAAAAGAGAGAGGAAAAATAATGCCGCATGTGGGACACCGTATAAAAGCCCTGAAAAATAAAGGGTTTGTCCACGGATAAGTCTGCAAATTACTTGTGAAGAGGAGTGTTAGAGCAGTTTCATGACCCGTCGGTTCCACATCATGAACTTACTCGACTCAGCACACGGCCACGAGACTAAAGATTTGTCCCACATTAAGAAACTATTGGGTAAAAGATCACCATATGGATAAAAAGTTAAGTCTTTCCACTGTGACCAGTCTTGTTTTTTTCATTCACTTCTTTATTTTCATTCGCTCTTTTTGCTATGATTCCAAAATGGGTTTCTCTACCTTATATGAGGTAGACGGGTTTACGTAGTTTTAAAGTTTACACAAAATTTACAAAAGTTTTAAAGTTCACAAAAATCGCAACTCATGCCAATCCTCGAAATTACAAATTAATTTCACTTTCTATCGTATACGCGGGGGCACGGGCCTTTTTTAAAATTCACTCTGCTTGCTATTATTCCAGAATGGGTCTCTTTACATAATTATCATGTGGGGTAGTTGGGTTTAAGTACAGAACAATTTTTAAAGTTCACAAAAATCACAACTCATGCCACTTCTCAAAATTACAAATTATTTTTACTTTCCAAGATATATGCGCAGAGCATAGGCCTCTAGTCACGAGTAAAAGACTTGCCTTTCCACTTATATATTGATCTTTTACCCAATATTCTCACAATGACTAGTCAT
This sequence comes from Piper longum, assembly GCA_032619315.1. NCBI lineage: Eukaryota > Viridiplantae > Streptophyta > Magnoliopsida > Piperales > Piperaceae > Piper > Piper longum. The sequence goes on from JAVDBV010050029.1 coordinate 16,799, forward strand.
AATTGGAAGACTTAAAATTTCACGTATATATTAATTTTTTACTTAAAATTCCCTTGATGTGGAATATATGTTTTAACACTCTCCGTCACGAGTAGCCGGAGAGACCAATTGCTCGCTAGTCTCTTAATATATGTTCAGCCCAAGAGACTAATTGCTCACTAACACCCTTAATATATGTTCTGATACTCTATGTCACAAGTAGCCCAAGAGACGACCTTAATTTATGCAAGAGACTAATTGCTCGCTAACACCCTTAGTATATGCTCTAACATTCCCTTCACAGTAGCCCAAGAGATTAATTGCTTGCTAGTGTCCTTATTTTTTTCTTTACTTTTTATTTTTATAAAAATCTCCTTTTTTTCAGATGTTTTTTACTCTCAAATGGGTGAGTGAGTTGGGTTGGCTTTAATATCGCGTTAAAATGTGGGACAAAGACCTCTTAACCTAAAATGAATAGTCACAATAGAAAGAATTGTATTTTTACGTATATATTAACCTTTTACCCAAGATTCCCTTGATATGAGACATGCGTTCAACATGCTTACTGGCATCTTATCCCTAAAAATTGAGAAATGAAGGTATTGTTGGGTACGGAGCGGTAATTAATAGTGATTAACGTACGTCATAGACGATCTTCATGCTTTATCCTCGATAACTTTGTTCTTCTTCCACTCTATCTTGAATTGTTGTCGGGGTGATTAATACTGAACTGTGTTAAAGCTCGAACCATAAAAGCCCGCAGTAAAGATCAAATCAGTGAACGTCCCAGATAGCCTGATCCCTTCGTTCTTTTTAGTCTTTGACTGCATTATCTACCTTATTTTGAACCTTACAAAACATTACAAACCAGATCTTATCATCAAAGCTGCACTCGAGTTCTATATTACAGATGCCCAAACTAAGGTAGACAAGGAGTGATGCGCGAAATTATTATTTTTTTCTTAGCTTCTGTAAGGGTGGAGGTATCGTAGGATGAGTCATATATAAAAAATTATTGTCATTATTGTTGTCATGCATGACTTTTGACTCTTTTCTCGCTATATAATAAGGCTCTTTGAATAAAAGAAAAAAAAAGTAGACGCCCAGTTAGGACATTTCTGGGAGAATCTTGCACTGGCTCCAAAATTTATTAGCTGTCAAGTCGCCTAGCTATGGGCAAGCAATATGTCTATATAATTATGTATCCATCCAGTCCTCGTCATATATATTCTCGGGTAATACTAACATTCTTTTAATTCGTACGTACTCTCTAAATTTCTAAGTTTATCTCTTTTAAGATCAATAGATTGATGGAATATGAAGTTGGTCATACAAAAAAATCCGTCCATGTAGAGCGCAACTAGAGGTAAGAAAAACGAAAAATACAACTTGGTCATGTGATCTTAAAGGAACTTTATTTATGAAAAGATGACAAATTAGAGGTAAGAAGAACGAAATTAACATGAATAAGAGCGCATGTATACGACGTGATGCGTGAGTAACAGAAGTTATACGGTAATATATGGCATGCTTGACAAATGACGTCTGTCTTTCTTAATTTAAAGAAAGTTCATTGACGATATCTGCTTACACGTACGGTAGATATATAGCAAAAGTCACAATTTAATACGTACTATTAATTCTTTGTAGTACCCCTTTCTTATGGATGGGTTCAACTTCTCGATTTCTCGTCCAATTCTAAGACATTATATAGCCAACCGAAACAAATTCACACCCTAGCTCAAAAACAAAAACTAAACATAACAAAACAAAAATCATGCATGCACACACACACACACGCGTGTGTTTTGACAATTAATTAGCTGCTAAGTCATTCATCATATCCATATCCCATACCAACTTCATATATATATATATATATATATATAT
>JAVDBV010050030.1:0-21566 GCA_032619315.1 Piper longum
GAAGAAAGGTATTGATTTCGATGAAATTTTGTCTCTTGTTGTTAAAATGTCTTCTCTTAGAATTGTTATGGCTTTGGTTGCAAGTTTGGATTTGGAAATTGACTAGTTAGATGTGAAGACGATCTTTCTTCATGGTGATTTCAAAGAGACCATATACATGGAGCAACCAGAGGGTTTTAAAGTCAAAGGAAAGGAACAGATAGTGTGCAGATTGAAAAAGATTTTATATGGTTTGAAACAAGCTCTTAAACAATAGTACAAAAAGTTTAATTCTTATATGGAAATAAATGAATACAAGAAGTTTGTTTCTGATCACTATGTATTCATCAAGAGGTTTGATGATGGTGATTTTATTATTCTATTACTTTATATAGATAACATATTGATTGTTGGACATGATGGAGCTAATATTGCAAGTTTAAAGAAGAACTTGAATAAATCCTTTGCAATGAAGGATTTGGGATCGGTAAAACAAATGTTGGGAATGTCCATTTAGGGTGACTTGGGATGTAGAAAGCTTTGGGTGTCACAAGAAAAGTATATAAAAAAAGTACGTGAAAAATTCAACATGAAAGGTGCAAAGATGATTGGAGTTCCAGTTGGGGGTCACTTTAAGTTGAAGAAAAGTAACTGAAGTGAAACATAGATGAAGGAAGTGACAAAGGTTCCTTATGCTTATATTGTTGGTAGCTTGATGTATGCTATGATTTATACAAAGCGAGACATAGCATGTGCAGTTGGAATGGTTAGCACACATTTAGCAAATCCAAGTAAAGAATATTGGCAATTAATTAAATAGATAATGAGGTACTTGAGAGGTACATCCAAAATATATTTGTACTTTGGAAGTGATAAACCTTTGTTGGTTGGCTACAACGATGAAAATATGGCAGGTGACTTGGAAACGAAAAGGTCAACATCTGAGTTTGTTCTTAATTTTGCTAATAGGGCTGTATCTTGGCAGTCTAAGTTGCAAAATTGTGTTGCATTATCCATAATTGAAGCTAAATTTATTACTACTACAGAAGCTTGGAAGGAGATGCTATGGATGAAGAGATTTTTAAATAAAATTGATGTTAAGCAATAGAGATATATTGTACACTATGATAACCGGACTGTAATCTACCTGAGTAACAATTCAAATTTTCATTCAAGGAGTAAATACATTGATGTGAGATATTAGTGGGTAAGAGATATGTTAAAAAATAAATCTCTTATGCTATTAAAAATCCATACTGAAAGAAAGGTTTCAGACATGATGACTAAAGTTGTGTTAAAGGAGAAACATGTTTATTGCAGAAATGAAATAGGTATGGATTAAGCTTCCCATGCTGGCTAGAAGTATTTTATGGAGTCGGGGATGAGAGGTTTGTTGGGTTGTCCCTCCTCCATAAATACATGAAATTTCAATCCTATTTTGGACAGATTTTTTAGATTTGCTTCGTGTGAAAGGAATAAAAGCTACGTCAGACACTTTTTCTTCTTTGGTTTTGGGTTTTAAAGAAAAAGGGTCACGAGGTGAGAAAGGAAAATTATGTGGATTGAAGAAAGATGAATATTTTGTTGAGATTAGCTGCCAATTGTTAATGATAACCTCACCAAATTCTTAATCTGTAATTCTTTATTTTCTTTTTTTGTAGTTAATACCAATTATGTAGAAATTAAAATAAATTGGTATTTGGAAGTTTGTTCTCTTGTAAATATTTTCTCTATCAAGTTGTGATATAGTGAATTTGATCTACCATTTGTCCTATAGTTTTTTCCTTAATTTTAAATTTTCACGTAAAATTGGTTTTGTCTACTTTGGAAAGTTTTTTTTTTCGCCTTGACTTTCCGACACCGGACAAGCATTAGCCCTATACGTGGTCTTACAACTTTGCATTGACCTGCATATATTTCAATTGGTATTTTTCACCTTTATGTGATCAAATGAGAATTTAAATGTTTGGTTAATCCGATCAGATAGTCTCGTAAAAGAACAAAGTAGTCACCATGCACATGTGCTAGCAGTATGGTCGCTGATTCTAACTGCCTTGTTATGCATGGTATAAGAAAAGAAAAAGCTAGCCTTTTTTTTCGTCTAAGTATTTTGTTTTATCTAACTTGATTACAGATGAAGCCATAGAGGAAGCAAAAGGCAGCTACTGATAAGGGTGAGGTGACCGGATCCATGGATAATTCAATCCATTATGATTGCCTTCCCTTATTTTTTGTTAGATTTGATTCTACCCATTTTCAGAAAGTGGTGACTTTTGTTGGGTTTGTCTCATATCGGTCGTAGAAATTGTTGGTGACTTGTATATAAGCTAATGAGAAAGTCTTATTCCTTTAGTTAACTTTTGGAATAAGAAGGCCCGTGACACCTATTGCGAGTTTCCTTTGGTTGTTTATAGTCTCTTTTGGATGCCCAAAGGGCCCAACAGTATTAGTGGAGCTTGGGTGGGGGCCCAAAGGGCCCAACAGTGGTGTCAGAGCCAAGTTCGAACTAGATTTGCCTACGTCGATTGTGGTTGTTTCCTTCATAGGTTCCACTTGATGATTTAAGGGGAGTTTCCAAGAGGGTGCGGAGTCGCCGGAGTTGTGGGTGCTATTTGATGACAAAGTGGAGGTTGCTAGACGGTGATTGTTTCGGGACGCCCGATATATGAAGGGGAGTTATTGAGTTTGTCCCACATCGGTCGTAGAGGTTGTTGGTGACTTGTATATAGGCTAATGAGAAAGCCTTATTCCTTAAATTAACTTTTGGAATAAGAAGACTCATGATACCTATTGCGAGTTTCCTTTAATTGTTTAAATTCTCTTTTGGAGGCCTAAAGAGTCCAACAATATTAGTAGAGCTTGGGTGGGGGCCCAAAGGGCCCAACAACTTTGGCATACATATTCTTTCATCTTTACTTCACAAAACATTCGGGGTTTGTGTGCTTACTTAGGCATGCAGTAACCTTGTAATCAGCATATATTGATCGATGGGCAGATCAAAGAGTGCTTCTGTGGTTTGGCTAATGACACGTCTTTTTGTTTTGGGAGTTGTATCACAGGGGCCAAGTGGTAGGAGCACCACCGACCCTTCCAGTCCTCTAAAAGGCTTCAACCCATTCCATCTTTTTTCTTTCCCTGGATGCTTCTTCCTGCCCATGAATCTCTGCATCTGATTGCGGAATATGTATACTTGTATAGTGGATTTTATCGACTTTCTGCAAAGACCATGATTAGTGGCATTAAGAAGCGAAGGGTTAGTATTTATTTCCCTCATGGAGATCATTGGTGCATGCAATTAGTTATTGCACCAGCATATAATGGTGGCTTAATGTATGTGCAAAAAGGGGCAGCTCAAGAATCTTATGACTAGTTGCTTCCATGTCTTGAATGTCAGCCATCTTCCATCATCCACCACCTCTTATTTTTATTATTTATGTTGGCCTTCACCCCTTCATGGATCCCACTCCAGCATATTCTTTATTGGCTATAACTTTGCTTATTTTTGGTCTTATCTAATTCAGAGTCATGTACAGATCACCTTACTTTTACACGCCCACTAGTTGATGCTGGTTCCCTTCAAAATTGATTGGAATGGTGAAGAGTACAGTCTGGAGTCTCAGGATATGCATCTTCGAATATGTTGCTTGAATTCTGTGGCTTAATTATCGGCTCAAACAAGAAGGGTTTGTGTTTGTTGTCTATGGGATTAAGAAGTGATAATTATAATCAAGGAGAATATGTCTCAAAGAGAAGCCTTAGAAGTCACAAACTGAGGAACCTTGGAAAGTAATCAGATTCCGGGTTAATATGCTTTCTGGATATCAATGTTCGGGACACTAACTTTTTAGCTGTCCTCTCAATGAAAATTTGATGGGAAGGCTTTTCTCTTGAGCAAGAGCAGAACTATAGGACTGACAAGACTTGATCAAGGTAAGCTAATCAGGGGCAGGTTGAGTGGAATTCAAACTTCTTTGGTGTGGGTCTTGGGCTGTTGATGAGTACCATTGAACAATCCATGTTTCTAGATATTAGCTCTCTTGCATAAAATCTTGAAATAACTTAGCACAGCTTTAGTGTGAGATTGTGTCCTTCAACCTTTTAAGTTTTAATCAATTATTACATGTAAAAGCTGTTGAATTGAAGAATGATTTTTGTCTTTGGTGGTCTTTAGGCTTCAAATTGTTATGTAGTTTATTAGATTAGTCACCATCTCATGGATTTTGTTGTTGTGTTAATGGAGTTCACATGACCTACTAATTTGTAGAGATCATTCTTTTATTGTTAATGAATGCACTTTAGTTGTCAACTCCAGTAATAATATTAGTTTTCTACCTCTTTCATAATGTTTTTTACCATAATAGTTGCTGCCAAAACAGGTTAATAAAATTGCTCTCACATGAAACATCTTTTGAAAACAGCTGCTGTTTCATGCTTTGAAAGTGAAACAGCTTCTGTTTCTCTTTGAAAGCATTTACGTAGTTTGCTTTTCTTCACATCTCCTGCACTCTGCTTAATAATGTAACTGTTATCAATTGCAAGCCTTCTATTTGATTGTGATGAAGGAAGTGTGAGGCTAAATCCTGTAAGCTTTCTCGTCAAATCAGGAGTTCACTAGGTGCCATGATGAGTTTTACGATTATATATTATGAACATGTTTAATTATGGTGATCTAAATTTCTATATGGGTTAGGTCTTTTCCTTAGAGGGACACTACAGAGCTGAACTAAAGTGAGAGGTATGTCCTTTACAGGATTGTAAAGTCAAGTGATTTAGGTTGGTTGGATCATTGGGTATATGGAAGCCTGGATTGCTGTACTAATGCATCCATATGTCAGTCACTTGCAAGTGGGCTTGTCATTTGGATTGTGAGTAATACTTCAAAAAGAACTTTATTTCTTCATTTGGTAGAGGGGAGTGGCCAAACTTGAGTCAAGTATGGATTGGACAGAAGAAAAGGTTCTTGATTTATTAGCCTTTGTTATGTATATACGGTGGATCTTGATTAATGTGATGAGATCAGATTGACTGCACTACATACTCTTGTGTATGTAGTAAACATATTGGCAATGCTCTGATTTGAAGTTTGTGATTCACATTCAAAAGAGAATGACAATGACTGCAGCTCTTTGAAGTAGCATTACGAAGTACAGTGTATGGCAAGGAGTGAACATACAATAGAATCATTCTTTGTCATTTCAAAGACCAATTGTAGAAAATGACCTTGGACATTTAGCATTGTTCTTTTTGGAGCGATTTGAACAACTAAATCCCCCACCCTCCTGGTATAGTATCTCTATTCTGAGAAAAGAACTGTCTTTCTCCAGAAATGACCAATATCAAATCTTCACTGTGGTCCACAGGAACCTCAAGTTTATTCACCATTACTGTCAAGTTTCAATCTTGAGAAGAAAAGGAGGGCATGGTCCAATGGAAGCTCACTCTTGACCTTCGAGTGGGAGAGGTGACAGTGAAATAACGAGAAAAAAGACTTAAGTTGTTAAGTGTATATTTCCATCCACCAAACAATCAGATGGAAAAGCATCTTATTTCATTTTCTTCTGCTTTTTCTCATTTTGATTTACTTAGCAGTGGATATGCACACCAAGACTAGCTGTATTATAAATGTTCATTACCTATATCACCTAGCTAGTCGAACCTACATTCCTCTGATACCTCATCATCTTATTTTGAACTCTTTGCTTGATTTTTTGCTTTGAAGCCGTAGAGATTATGAATGAAACGTGCCTCTGGAAGAGACTCATTAAACAAATGAGCAAGCAAGGTGGGGCTCCATGGCTTGGTTGAATGGCAGACAGTTGTTGTCCATTAGCTGCAAGTTGTAGGGGCCCTGTGGTCTGCTGCCCTCCAATGGTAATCCTTCCTATTACCACACAGCCACCGTAATTTCCTGCTTTATGGTCTGATATGTTCCACTGCCTCCAAAGCCTGGTGATTGGTGACTAATTAATCAGGCACTCGCGGGGCTTTTCTTGGTACTGGTCGGTTATCCTACAAATGAGGCTACATCCATTAACATGTAAATCCAAAATAATGGTATTGGATTGGCTATGTGGAGAAATGGTCACTCGGGTCTTCATGTGTCAGAACCATGGTGAAAAGATAGGATAAACATTAGTTAATCTGGCCGTGAGCAGTTTATGATTCTTAGCTTCCCTTTCTTTTGAATATCATCTGCTCCCCACTGCAAAAATGCTTTGGAGGGGCTGGGCCAGAAATGGTGAATCAAACACATACCCGCCTCATATTTTGACCTCATCTTATGGAATACAAAAAAGAGATGGATGGGGAATGATATACTTGGATATTGAAGCCTACTTGTAGTAGGAAACTATGAGGGATCATAGATAATCCCACTTGCATTGGACTTCAAACCTTCTTTTTTTCCCCTTGGTCAAAATTGAGATATAATAAGATGAATAAGTGTGTATGGGGGAAGGAGAAAGAGGAGTTCTTTCTTCAGAAAAATGTAGCCTTCAAAGCTATGTTTCCCCATCATGGTATCAAACACCTCTGTTATCCGGTATACCAAAACAGTTGTTATAAGAGATATGTTGACCCTTCAAATGCAGGAATTTGCAGCATGAATTTAGGTTGTGCAATATCCGTGTTCGGAACTCACCCAAAAAAATTATTATCTGCATGCCTTTATCGTTCTCAAAAAATCGAGAAATTATTCACAATTAGATTATGCCAAGATAAATTATTTATGCTCGCTAAAAACTTAATATGGTATCTCAAACTTGCATTCCATTTTATTTTATTTATTTTATTTTTTGAAAAAAATTAGGTGTACGGTTGAATTCAAGTCACTCTTATACCCAATTTTCTTTTTTCTTTGTACATTGCATATGTCAATGTGGGGGAGTGTTACATATTTTTTAGTGGGACCCACAAAGAATTCTTGGTGGGTCCGGGGAGTCTCCAAACTGTAACCTCCACCATTGGTGATGGTAATTGGAAAGGGTGGGCCGTTAGCCGTCAAAGTGATATATATGCAGGAAGGGGAAGGCTGCCAACTATTTCCCTAGAAAGCCAGAAAGCTGTCTGTTCATTTTAAGCTTTTGGCACAGCAATCCTGAATCCCTGAAAGCTTCTACCACACCAGTACTTCATACATATATCTTTCTTTGACTTTTAGATATTCCTACAATTTAGAATCTTTTTGACTTTTAGATATTCCTACAATTTAGAATCTTCACTAGTTACAAGTGGTAAACTTTAAATTTTAAACTTTAAACCTTAAACCCTATGTTCGAAATAGACTTTTATTTTATGAATAGATTCTAAATTAAATAAGGAGGTGATAGACTCCAATTTTTAAAAATAATTCTAATAAAACAAAGGGATAACTTATAATAATTTTGTTAGCAGTTTTAAGATTTGAATGGCCATTATTAGGGTATGCACCAAATCTAATTTGTTGTTATCTTAATTATATTCGGATATAAGTATCAAATCTTAGCTGTAATTGAATGAAGGGCTATGCATGTTATTAAGAAGAAAAGGAGAGAGGTTTTAGGTTCTCTATGAAGACTTCATAAGATTCAGATTGTGGAGAACTGACTTCTCGCCTTATGGTTTAAAGCAAGCCAACCAGTGAAGTAATATTTAATAACTTTGGTCAATTTTGTTGAAATGGTAAATATACCGAAATCATATTTTTTAATTTAATATATTATTTTTATTTTATTATATTTTAATTGGTTGAATCTCGCATTTTTTATCAATGCATGATTTTTAATTCCTTGTTTGTTAACAGTGTTGGAGTAGATCTCTCAACCTAGAAGAAAAACCCTCTTCTAATACCTTGGAACTCTCATCCTTACATAACAATAGGTTACAATAAGGATAAACTAAAAAAAGAGACCAAAATTAGCACAAATACATGAAGAACTGCCAAAAAACTGCATTACCCGCGTTGTGGGTGTGTCACCCGTGCTTTAAAACCTGGTGCCTATGTGGTGTCACATTTTCCTGGCCTTCAAGGTGCTCGGGCACCTGAGTGCTCTCCTACTGTTTTTGCTCATCTTCTTCCTAATTTGCTGCTGAAGGGACCCAGTTCTAACAATCCCCACTTTAGTGACATAAAATACTTTATGTCCTCAAACCAACATGAAGATCAACTTTGTACCAAAAAAACCAGAACGAACCCACACTAGCACGGCCACAACCCCTCTTGGGCTGCACTCCTCGTCATCTAACAATGAGACAGTCCAACGAAGCCTAGGCAATGCCTGAACTTCTTAGAAGTCACTGGGTTAGTAAACATATTAAATGCATTATCATTAGTATGAATCATTTCCAAACCAACCAAATCATCATTAATAATTTCTCTAAGTTTATGAAACCTCACGTCAAAGTGTTTAGTCCTTACATGAAATACATAATTCTTAGTTAAATGAATATCACTCTAATTATCTCAATGCAACTCCACTAGATTCTAAGAAACCCCTGCTCATTCATTAAATCACATTAACCATATGACTTCTTTGGCACACTCCACCATAGCCACATATTCCACCTCTGTCATAGACAAGGCGGCTGTCTATTGAAGCATCAACCTCCCAGAAATAGCGCCTCCACTCAAAATGAATACATAACCTATTGTCAAACTCCTCATATCTAGATCTATGGCATAATCAGAGTCCACAAAACCAATCAACCTGATGTCTTCATGAGTATAAACCACTTAATAATTAGCGGTACTTCTCAAATACCGCATAACCCATTTTACAACATTGCAATGCTCCTTCCCTGGATTAGTCATGTACTTACTAACTACACTTACAATATGAATAATATTTGGCCTTGTACAAACTATGGAATACATCAAATACCCAATAGTTTGTGCATAAAGAAATTTTAACATTTCTACCATAACACTATTTATTGTAGGAGACATAATTGCCAAAATTTGAAGTGCTGAGCAAGAGGAACGGATACCTTTATCATAAAAAAAAAGGGAAATTGATATGCCAAACCTTTGTAAATCCTTCTCCATATACTTTTCCTATGACAATCATAATTTTCTAGCCTTCTTGCCCCATCTGATCTCCACGCCTAAAATTTTCTTAGCCTCACTTAGATATTTCATGTCAAACTCTATTGACAATTGAAGCTTGAATTTATTCACTTCAACTAAACTCTTAGTTGTAATCAATATATCGTCAACATTCAATAACAAATAAAGATATGACATCTCACCAAATTCTGTGAAATCAAGATAGCTATCACAGTCAAACTGAGTATATCCAATCTAAATCATAAAAGTAAAACCTTTTTATGCCACTGGCGAGGAGACTGTTTCAAACCACATAGTGATTTCTTCAATTTGAACATCATATGCTCCTCGCCATATTCTTTGAATCCCTCAAGTTGATTCATGAAAATTTGCTCCTCCACATCTCCATGAAGAAAAGTCATTTTTATATCCAATTGTTCTAATTATAGATCATACATTGCCACCAAAGTCAAAATCACTCGGATTGATGTATGTTTGACCACTCGTAAGAATATTTCATTATAGTCCTCACCCTCTCGCTGAGCATAACCCTTTTGCTACTAACCGAGCCTTATATTTTCTCCATCTTTCTCTGAAATTACTTTCTTTTGCCAAAACACCCATTTTCAACTTATTTACATTCCTTCCTTTTGGTGGCTCCACCAAATCCCAAGTCCCCATTTTATGAAGAGACTCGAGTTTTTCCATCATTGACGTCATCCACTAGCTTGATTCCTTATTATACATAGATTGATTCATTTTTTTCGGAAGGAGGTGCCTTTGGTCAACGCTTTGTGGTTCAGACATGGTGTTGTGTGAGGATGAAATGAGGCACTGTTTCTCTAGCTTGTTCACTCAAACTGTTGTGTGAGGTAGCCTCTGTTCTTTTCTCTTGCCTTGTGGTGGCTTGTAGCTCTTGTTGTTGTTGTTGTGTTGTGCTTTAGGTGGTTGTTTCTCTTTAAGGTAAATTTTGGGGATGGAATTTTCTTAAGAAGGTGGTTGTCAAACTTGACCAGCCAGTTCGGTGTTTTTGAGATTGATTTGGCTTTAGTTCGACTTAGTTAGCATTCAGTCTGTCTAGTTCGATGATGTTGGCACTAAGTGGGTCCTTATGTGGTGTTGTAGACATGGGTATTGGGTGCGTCCACAATTGAGTTTTATCTGGTCAGCCCCAATTGTCAAGTCTTGCTTTTTCAGGTGTTTAATAGCCTAAGGTCGTATTTCGCATTAAAGTCGTGTAGCATACATCTTCGGTGTACTCTCTAGCCCTGGCCATGACCTAGTAGTCTTCCTCAGTCAACCCAACATTTCCCCCCTCTTTTTCTTCCTTTTTTCATATTTTTTTATTGTCTTGGGGTTTAGCGTCGTGTCACCATTGGCGTGCAGTTAGGTTTTTTAAAAACCTAGCCACCCCTCTCTTTTCTTCCCCATCTCTTCTTCTCCTCTCCTCTTCTTCTCCTCCCACCTTGTCTGACACCCTCTCCCTTCTTCTCCCTTTTCTCACTCTTTTCCCCTTACTTCTTCCTTCCTTTCTCCTCATTTTCCTTCCCTTTCTCCCCTTCTCTTCGTCTTCCTCCTGATATGCTTTTCTCATTTTTTCTTTAGTTGTTTTGCATGGATTGCATTGGTTTCATATAGATCTTAATAGAATCATGTATATCATATCAATTTGATCATTTTGGTATATTAATTGATACATTTTGCATATTAGATTATTATAAAATTTTGATTTTGATATGAAATTTGCACATTTATTGTTCTTTATATTGCATATTGGGTGTTTGTTGCTTGTACTCGATAAAACGCTTTCTAAATTACCTAATCAAGGTTATAACAATAAAAAGATATGAACTTTATAAAATTTGGGTTGCGTCTGAGTCACCTGGATCGCGTATCAGTTACTAATTAATTAAATAAGCAACAAAATAATTTTCGTACATTTTTAATTTAAAATGAACCAACCATACGACATTAATTAATTTCATAATGAAATTAATTAATTTATTGAATGTTAAAATATTTAATCAATAAAAATCAGTATTTGCACAATTGGGTTGGATGACTACGACAACTCAATTCGCTCCACAGATGCTAATCGAGTTTGTTAAATTAGACATCTTTCAAGTTTAAGATCTTAAATCGTCTTAATGATGTAACCGTTGGGTATCAAGTCTGTCGAATTCGACATCTTTAAAGTTTAATATCTCAATTCGTCTCAACAATGTAACCATTGGGTTGCTAACTAATTTACTAACCAAATCATATTATTTTAATAATGATTTAGATACTGTGTGATTGTTTAGTATATTAAAGATATCTCAAGTCTAGGTGTCCAAATCCCTGGACACGCCGACATTTTTTATATCTTAATTACATAGTTTAAGTCCAAATGATATTCCTAATATACTGACATCACACTTATGATTTCAAAGCATGGTATATTAATATGTTCAGTTATTTAACATGTGAGCCAAGTATAGAACCAAATCAAATCGATGTATTTATTTAATTTCATATTACATGTCATCATCCTTGATGCATTTAGGATGCATTGCACACATTTATCATACAGGAGAATGTAGTTGTCTGCATCAATAGGCGGCTCGGAGTTGGGCTTGCCACAGTAAGACCATGAGCTCTTCTCAAGTCCAATAGGACTATCTTCTACTTGATCTTCTACTTAGCTCACGTGATATGATTTTTTTTTTTTTGGAACAAAGTTAATGACATTTTATTAGATCCCATTGCCTACAGGTCACTTAGGGGATCTTCTAGATTAATAAAACCTCAAAGTTGAGACCCCTTAATGATTTTTCGAAAGATTATAAGATTCACTTCAAAGTTGCACTTTAGTGCTATATGACATCCTTGTCCGGACTTGATATACACATTAGGTTTTTAGATTTTCACTTGCATGCGAGATGGATGGGGTGTGACGTCACTGAAGGGATCGATCAATACACACTTATGGTACTCATTGATGGTCTTATATATATGATATCAGATTACTAGCTTGTATGCAGTGTATATTTCAGCAGTTTTAGCTTGTTGCCCTCATCGAGTATATCTAGATCATGTAATGCTATAGTGATTATTAGCTAGGCCCTATTGCCCATACTACCTACTTGTCATCATGAACTATTGTCCGATCCATGTATATGGATTATCAATGATTATGAGTAGGCCCTATTGGCCACTTGCTTATGATCAGGGTGTTGTGGAGGAGTTGTTATTTCTTTTCAGATTCTTGTGGATAACTACTATTTTATCTATCTGTCTAAATTGAGATTTTTACCCATTAGGTATTTGGGACTCAATGACACTCATTGATGACACATTTTCTTATATTATGTAGGTGAGCAAGTAGGGCGTTGGCTAGTATAGCTGCACAGATCACAAGGACCCTGGTGGATGCTAGGCCGACGTTTGGTGTTGTGGGCTTTTGGTTGTGTGTTGTGTCCCTTGGGGACTTTGTTATCTGCTGGATATGTATTTGATCCATGCTGTTGATGTCTTGAAATTGTCGATTATAATGTGATGATGTGGCCGTGTAGCCTTGAGACTTGTGTTTTGACCGATGTCAGTTTGTGGCTCATGATATGATACTATGGTTGTTTGCTAGCCTTTATGTACCTAATTGTATCTCCTTTATTTTGTTGACAGAATTCTCTCGGTATGTAGGTCTAACTATTTTTTGTAGGTTACTCCAAGCCCTTGAGTCCTAGAATTGATTTTTAACTAAATATCTAGGTACACGAACCTGTATTATTTGTGCAGGCACACATAGCTAAAAAGAAACATGAGTTGGAAGAACTTTTGTGATTGATGTAATTGAAGGAAAAGGGCCCATGTGAAGACCATCCAACCACACTTTGATGAATGTAAAATTTGTGTTAAAAGTGATGTAAATGGTCTATAAATGTGGCACAATGCCTTGAAATTTTTTTTGAATGTTAAATAATGATAAGAAATGTTTCTGAGATTGTTTTGCAAATGAATGATAATTATACAAGTTGTGTAATTTTTCATCATCCTATTTATAAAGGAGACTTTGATAGATTTTTTCTAGAAACTTAGTCTCCATTGTAAATTCGACTAATCTAGTATGCCCTATTTGCATAAGCCCAACTATAAATGTCTTGTATGCATTATAGTATTGTTTACGCATTAGTTTCCCTCGGGTTCCATTTTTTGATGCCCTAAGTAATTATGTCCCTCTTGTGTCAGTTCTTCGTTTTAATGGGTTATAAATTTACATCCTAAAATTTATCATTTCAATTTCCTTCCCTATGCGGGCTAAATCGGGGTGTTACAAGAATAATCAACTAGTTTACCTGTCCACATTCCCTGCAAAGCTTTCCCTTCCAGTGCAACAAGAAGTGACCTGTTGATGATGTAGCATGTCATATTCATTGTCCGAGAACATAATATCTTAAGAAAACCCATATTCAATCTCATACACATTGCCTTCTCCATCAAAGTTTTGTTCATCCTTTCAACAACACCGTTTTTTTTGAGGTGTGTATGGTATTGTGAAATGTCGTCTTACACCTTCCTATTGGCAGAAATCAACAAATTCCTTGGATTTATACTCACCTACATTGTCAGACCTCAAAGACTTGAGCTTCTTTCCTGTTTGAGTTTCCACTTCCACCTTCCACTGTTTGAACATGGAGAAAGCTTTATCCTTATACTTCATGAAGTATACCCAAACCTTCATGGAAAAAATCATATGTGAAGGTAATAAAATAGGCTGCACAACCATGAGATTTTACAAATGTTGGCCCCATACATCAATATGAATATAAACCAAGATAGATTTACTAGTATGAGACACGGGTCATCAAAACCGTACCTTTGCTTGTTTGCCAAGAATACAATACTTACAGAAGTTGTCTTCAAACCCTTGAGTAAATCCCTCCTATGCAGTTCAATCATGCCTCTCTCACCCCTATGACCTAACCTCATATGCCAAAGGAAATTGTTCTTTGTGTCCTTTCTAGTGGTAGCAACACTGAAACCATTGTCCCTGTAATATGTACAAATTCCTATTCCTCTGGACATTCATGATCAATGATGATCCCTCAGTGACCTTCAAAATTCCCTCTGGGATGACAAAACTATATCCATCAATGTCCAAACAACCCAATCAAATTGGATTTTTTCTCAATTCTGGCACATGCCTCACATTAGTCAATGATCAAATCACATCGTCAAACATTTGATTCTCACATATCCAATCCCAACAGTCTTGCAAGCAGAGTTGTTTTCCATCAGAGTTAACCCCCATCAAAAGCTTGATAATTATGTAACCACTCTTTATTTGGACACATGAAATGAACACCCAAAATCCAAAATCCAACTATCCTCACTATTATTTGCATCAGATGTAACTTAAGTAGATCCTCATCATCAATAACTTGTTAAACATATACAAATGAGACTGTAAATAATTAGAGCCACTCATTCTCAAATAATACAACTGACTTAGTCAAGGATTTGTCATATATTTGCTCTCTAATTTTGCCATAAAGTAGATGAAGACTTTATATGCAAAATAATGTAATAAATTTCATTAGAGAGATGTATGCGAATGACACCCAATGCCCTCTCTTTTAAATTAAACCAAGTCTTTATCAAACATATTAGCAGACTTTTTACCCTCATAAACAATACCCATGGGACCTAGATTAACAAGAGTATTCTTAACTTTTTCTTGCCAAAGAACAAAACTATTTTTCCCATGAAATTTCTCAACATCAAATTTCAAAGAAAACCCTTGAGTGACTGAATTATTAAAGATATCTAGAATAATAACTTCAACCTTTTTATGTAGTAAATCCGGTTGAACTAAACAACACTCTAATACCAATTGTTGGAGTAGATCAACAATGCGAAAGCATGCGACAAAAAACTGACGGCTATATACAAAATTAGCTAGTACTCTTTTTTGCACTGAAAATCGTTAAAATTATGATATATACTATTTCAAAATATTGGTTCAGTTAAATTAAAAGAAAATTATTATATTTTAATATTTTTTATTGCTTGACTTAAATAGTTAATTATAAAATTAGTAAGTATAGAATCATAAAAATAGAGTTTGCCACGGAAAGCCATGAAATTGAGTATAACAAGATTACTTAAAAATTGATACATGCTTTATTTTTGCCTCCAATCAAGAAGGAAGAAATTTCTTGTTGGCTCATGAACCTTTGGTCGTCTCTTTGGGCGTCAGCTTTAGTGGTGTACACAACCGAATGAGGACCAGCACCTCCTTTTTTTCAACTCTAACAGAAAGGTTGATTACACTTGAGTTGTAAAAAAAAAAAAATAGTAAAAAAGTCTAGTGAAAAACAAATCATAGTCTGCCAACAACATAAAATCAAATTAATAGTAGCTTTCCAAGCTGCAGACAAAAAATCAATTTATTAATTTCAATATCTCCCGTAATTAGCCACCTCTTATATAAGACTTGTATCTCCCAACTGCTAGGTACAAGCTAAAGAAACTAAACAAACTGCTCCAATTCAACCATGACTTCATCTCCCACAGCTGCAAACTCCTACTTCAAATGCATATTGGAAACACCCACAAGGCTTAGGAAGAGGATGATGGCAACATGGACTCCAACCGAGGAGATGAACCGAGTGAGGTTGAGGTCAGGTGCTGACATGAAGAGGAAGCTTGAGTGGTATGATCTTGTGGCTCTTGGTGTGGGGGGAATGCTGGGCGTTGGAGTCTTTGTCACCACCGGCCATGTCGCCCACGGCGTCTCCGGCCCCGCCGTCTTTCTGTCGTATATTGTCGCCGGCGTCTCGGCCCTCCTCTCCTCCTTGTGCTACACCGAGTTCTCTGTTGAGCTACCGGTTGCTGGTGGTGCCTTTAGCTATCTGAGAGTGACTTTTGGTATGTGAGCTCCCATTGGTGTCTCAATCCACTTAAAGTATTTTTCTATGAATTTGGTTAAGTACCCATCTCTACTTTCAATGGGAATGCAAAGCTGTCATGATGGTGTGATTGTAGGGTCACTTTTTTCACTTTTGCTAAATACCCAATTGAATTTTGTCAAGAAAGTGAAGAATTATGTTGATGAAGGTGTGGCTATCTTTATTTGATGTTGATTAAACATGTTCTTAATGATATTGGATTATAAGTGTTTATTTTCGGCCTGGTCTTCTTGGCAGGGGAGTTCGTTGGGTATTTTGCCGGAACAAACATTCTAATGGAGTATGTGTTGTCAAACGCCGCAGTGGCAAGGAGCTTCACAGAATATCTCACTTGTGCTTTTGGTGGCACAGACATAAATGCTTGGAGGGTTAGAGTTGAAGGTCTAGCACAAGGCTACAACATGTTGGATTTCCCAGCTGTTGCTCTCGTTCTTCTCCTCACAGCTTGTCTATGTCGCAGGTAATTTTGATATTTTTTCATCCATGATGCTGCTATAACTTCATTTTTTGCCTTTCACCCTTTAAGGGGTTAAAATTCTTTATTTGTACTTGCATATCAGATTACAACCGCTTTCTTTCTTCTATGTGCTGAGTTTGCTTGTAAGTTACATATATGGATTATTTTTTTCTTCCAACATTTGTTTGTAAGGCATTATTCTTCTATCTTAGTGGGCTGATCATATATACTTTCATTCTTTTTACTCACAAGTACTATTAATGGAGAGTGATCTCATGTTTTTATTGTGGACTCTTGGCGTCTTGGTTTTGTATTTTCACATTGTAATACATGGAATCCATTACATGTAATATACTATACATAAAAATTATTGATCAGCATAATGGTTTTAGTACTGGCTTTTTATGTGATGGCAGCACCAAGGAAAGCTCCATATTGAACCTTGTGATGACAGTATTTCATGTGATTTTCTTTGGGTTTGTCGTTGTTGCTGCCTTCTGCAATGGCAAATCAGAAAACATGGTGAAGCCAGAAGGCATGGCTCCCTTTGGTGCAAGGGGTGTTCTTGATGGAGCTGCCATTGTTTACTTCAGCTACATTGGATATGACTCAGTGTCAACCATGGCAGAAGAGATCAGAAACCCTTCTAAAAGCCTCCCCATTGGCATTGCCGGCTCAGTTCTCATTGTTTCTGCTCTATATTGCCTTATGGCCTTGGCTTTATGCACATTGCTCCCTTACACAGAGGTAAAATTATATTACTTTATGTGCACTAAATAAATTAAAAAATTAGCATATTATGCCATGCATAATAGGATGTGCTTAAATCCTATTTAGTGCATGCAGTTTGTGCACTAAATAAAATATGCTTAAATTATAATTGCATGATTTTCATTGGTGTAGGGATCGTTGCGTCCTCGCCTCATCAAGCATCGCGCTATTTTATTGTAAATATATAATCACTTTTAAAAAAATCTTTTTACAAAAAACTCCATTACTAAAGTGAAGAAAAATATTTATTGTTAGGTGTTCGGTGACAAACTTTGACCTTCAATGAAGAATTTTCAATTATTCATGTTTTATTTTGTAGTGACGGATCGGTATTTATTCGTAAATGAGCATACAAAAAATGCATTTTAATTTCTTCATTCTATTTTAATTCGCAAATATCCACTTCATTTTAAAAAAGTGTAATTTTTCTAACTTTGCTTTATCCCATATTGTCTCTTACCCTCGGAGAATATGGACAATATAATTTCGTTGGTTCTTGGCCTTTGTAGATATCGGACACAGCAGCATCTTATGCCATGGCTTTCCATAAGATTGTGGGGTGGAAGTGGGTGAGCAATGTGGTAGGGGTTGGAGCTGGCTTGGGCATAGTTGCATCGCTTTTGGTAGCCATGCTTGGCCAAGCAAGGTATCTGTGTGTCATTGGCAGGACTCGCCTGGTTCCCTACTGGTTTGCAAAAGTTCATCCTTCCACAGGAACTCCCATTAATGCCACAATCTTCTTAGGTGAGAAACTGTTCTCTCTCTACTTTTCATTCAGCATTTTGTACAAAGTCTTGTCGATAAACAGATGAAGACCTCACATATTGGTGTAGTTACAGTAGATTAGGATATATAGAGAGAATATAAGAATATTATAGCAAAGAGTACCACAAGAAAAAAAGGCCATGGATGTCATCAAAAGTACTCCTGCCTTGATATCCATTTCAAGATCTTGAGGAGCAAAAGACTATTCTCTCATCCTTTAAACAGCTGTTCATGATCTTGGAAATGGAATATTTTAACAAAAGGTAGTTTTTTTCTTATAAAAATGAAAAAAAAGTATCAAAATTCATCTAAAAGTGGACAAGTGTTACCTAACCAAGAACAGCTGTACGGATGTTAAGCATCATGGAGACTGCAAATGCTATCACTAATTGATAATAAGACCACCTCTTTTAACTTCTAATTGCCTTCTAATATTGTTCACAATCTTAGTGGTGACAAACGATGATCATGATCACCATTGACATTGTCTCTATTTTCATTTTTACACTTAGTTCAAGAACAAAATGCTCTTGTTGAATCTGTTTTCATGGTCTAATTTAAATATCTAGTGGTAAGTTTTTTGTTAAGATAATTATTGAACTACTGTTTTCTACCATTATACGATCTAATGATGATACTTGTGAATAAGCCTGTAAAGAAGATTATTCTCTAATATGATACAAATTTTCCACTAGAGACCTTTTTTTTCTCTTTTTTTTTTTTTTGGATAACGTGGCGCTGAAAGTCCTCTTGTTGCAAACCTAAAAAAAGATCACAATATATGGATTGAGGATCATCATCTTCCTTCCCCATAATCGCAAAAACATTATTGATGACATTCGATTTAATTGGGATTATCTCAATAAATCCTTTGACAAGATCAAGTATTTTAAGCCCAACATTTGATCTAACTGGTTGTTGAAAATGCATATGAATGCAGGTCTGTGCACAGCATCAATTGCTCTTTTCACAGAGCTCGGAATAGTACTAGAGATGATCTCCATCGGCACCCTCGTCGTCTTCTTCCTTGTAGCCAATGCTCTTATCTATAGAAGATATGTAAAAACGGGCTCAAATAACCCCCTTCCGACCATCATCTTCCTCATCATCCTATCCGTGAGTGCACTCGGCTTTTCCATCTCATGGAAGTTGAAGGAGAGTTGGTGGGCTCTAGCTCTATTTGGAGGTGCCTCTCTAGTGATCACAGCCGTCTACCAATTCTGGGTACCTTGTGTTCATCTCCCATCAGAATGGTCTGTTCCGTTGATGCCATGGCCGGCCGCTGCTTCGGTCTTCCTCAACGTCTTTCTCATGGCCACCCTCGGGAAGAAGTCCCTCCAGAGGTTTGCTGTGTGGAGCTTTGCTGTGACCTTGTTCTATGTATTATATGGAGTACATTCAACATATAACGCAGAAGAGAGGACATTGGAGGAAAGTCAAGAGATGCCATCTATCCAACAGATAAAAATTGAGTCATAGTAATCGGTTTAATTCCTTTTACTCATGATAAGTTCAAGAAATTGGCTGGCTGTTCATATCTAGGCAAAGGCCTAATATGAAGCCAAGAGCAGTTGACAAATTCTGCTAGGACCATCTTATTCACATAGTTAAAGAAGAACATTTATGTTAATTGCGCAGTCTGTCCAGCCTTTGAAGGGTAAGGCAAATATAAATGGGCAAGAACAAGCTCAAATTTAGATTTTATTGCCTCTCATACAATTTCCATCGAGTGTTTATTGCAATTGTTTGTATTCTTCCAAGTCGCATTCCATTGAAAAAATAAAGAAAGAAATAAAGAGAGAAAACATACACTAACTGGGCAATTGGCCCGGCCCAGGCCGGGTCTGGCCCATCCAAGTAACGGACCAAATGCAAACTGGGCCACCGGAACCAGCCAACCCTTTTAACTCATGAGGTATGCTGCCAGTGGCAATGAAAATTAATAAATTGACAAATTGAAAGAGTTTTTTTATAGGTAGTGGCGAAGGAGAGCTCTTTGATTTACATGGCCGGCTGATTTGACATAAATCATCGGATGCAATATGCCAAACAAATAACATAGGACTTCTAGATTTTCAAATCATTCTTTCTCTTCGAAAAGTTTTCTGGGTACATATATTGTTTTTTTATCCCAGCCATGTCAAGAAATGGTTCATCAACCAGCACCATGGATGGCGAAGGGTGTATGCAAAATGAACTCTAAAAGACGGCACTAAAGCCTGAAGAGCCGTAAAAGAATTGCAGGAGTAAATGC
The DNA here is from genome assembly GCA_032619315.1 of Piper longum. Classification (NCBI taxonomy): domain Eukaryota; kingdom Viridiplantae; phylum Streptophyta; class Magnoliopsida; order Piperales; family Piperaceae; genus Piper; species Piper longum. Next base: position 20,199 of record JAVDBV010050030.1, read on the forward strand.
CATTAAGTGGTAGAAGATGTCAAGAAAAGAATTGGAATTTGGAATCATTCATCACATTCTAAACATTAGGAACGTAAGAAGAAGAAGAATGCTAAACACAAATTCAAGAGAAAGGAAACTTCAATAGTTTTAAATCTCGCTTTTGCCACCGTATATCCGACCTAGGGGAACTGGAAAAATGGTCCATCTGAACAATAGATTCCCGGTGGTAAATGCAGAAAGAGCAAAAGGGGCGATGATACTAAGCTTTAACGAGATGAAGGTGATGGTCGTACAAGCTGAGGAACATGAAACCTCTATATAAGTGCAATGAATAGGGAAACTCTTTCATAAATTGGGCAAATTGTTAGGATATGAAGTAGGGACAAACATATAATCCAAGGAAACAAAATAACAACAATGGCAGCAAACAAGTCAACAGCGTCAAAATTACATTTAATAGACAATTCCACATTCGTTCGCAAGAGGTGATCAAAATATGTGTATGATGTAGAAGAGTTCCTAAATTTGCCGGATCCAAACTTCTTTCAAGTGACACATCTCACAAACCAGTATCTGAAAACACGGACCTCTATCTCTGTTTCAAGTCAAATGACAAGGCTAATCTTTCAATAAACTGAACCCAAATTTGTCCCACCCATATCCCAATTCTCCTAATAACAGCAACTATTATAAAAAAGAAAAAAGAAACACAGCCAAACATTTCACTACCACAAATACAGATATTTAGATTAACACAAACAGTTCCTCAATGTAACACTCAAAGTAGACACCCTAATTAAAGGGAAAATAAACATAATCTACATCACAACCATAGCTAAACCACAGTAATAATAATGATACTAATAATAGAAAGAAAAAAAAAAACACAAGATTGTGGGGAAGATGGAGAAGAATTGACAATAATTATCCTTAAAAAAAAGAAAAAAAAAAGCGAACTTGAGATTCTTTTCGGATTCTTTACCAGATCCGAGTTTCAGGGATTGGAAGAGGGGAAGGATCGGGCGAAGGAGCCGATAATCTGCTCGTGGGAGTCCAAGATCATCTTCAAACGCTTCGCCTCCATCTCCATCCGCAACCGCTCCGACTCCCTCGCCGCCTCCATCTTCATCTCCTCCACCCGCACGAACTCGTCGGCCAGCCGCCGGATCGCCGCCGCCACCTCCCCCACCGCCGAGACGCGACCCCTCTTCGCCGCCGCCGCCGGGGGAAGGCTCGGCTTCGGCAGGCGGAACCGGACGCCGACCCCGTTGGACATCAGCCGGTGCAGGCTGCGGGCGTTACTCTTGCCGCCGTCGCCGGAGGAGTCGGAGGGGGAAGGGGGCGGCGGCGGGGGGCGGGCAACGGTGACGGGGGGGAGGGGGTCGG
>JAVDBV010050032.1:0-11049 GCA_032619315.1 Piper longum
TGGCCGGAAATCGGCCGGAAAGGTGCGGTGTCGCCGCCATGTGTCGCGACGTCGCCGGCGGCGATCGCAGCCATTGTGGTCGTCGTGAGATGTCTCAAAATGTAGATCTAGGTGAGGGGAAGCTACATGGGTGGTCGGATCGGCCGGTGGTGGCTCGCCGTCGCAAGAAAACAGCCCGAAAGGGTGGCGGCGGTGGTGGAAAATGACACTGAAAACACCGTCGCCGGTGTCTATTGCGGCGGCTCTGGTAGCAATCATGGGTACGAACTTATAGCCGACCGTGAGATGGTCATGACTGTACCCATGGTGTGGCCGGAGGAGGACCGGGGTGTCGCCGGCAGTGAGCTGTAGTGGCAGCGGCGTAACAGTGAAAATTTTAAAATCATGAAACCCTGAAAATCAATGGATGAAGATAAAGATGAGTGGATGGCTCCGATCTTGCCACGTGGCATGATCGGGACGCCTGACAACTCATGCCCTAGTGGGGCCCACCTATGGGTACACGCACTATAGATATGGCGCCAAGTTCGGATCGAGACCGTCCGAACTCGAAACCGACTCGAGTTTTAAAATTGACTCTATTGGTCACAATCAAGAAAATAAGGCTAAATGAGCCTCAAACATTGAACTCAATCAAACTGGGCCCACATGAGCATAAATCGAGTGATCTAAAATTCCTATGATGCATGAAAATGATGTACCTATAAAATCCCAAACGGATACTAAACGCTGCAATGACATAAATCTAGGCCTAAAATCCTGTCTAAAACATACAAACAAATCTGTATACCTGAGTATACACTGATAACTCGTGATCTTATTATCTACATGTCTGGCATAATCAGCCACTATAACATGCTCATACGGCCATCATGGCCTATAATCATAATCTGAAACTAGTTTGGCCTGATCTCACTCGAACCAACTCGATATTGACCCAAATAGGGCAAAACTTAAATCAGGTAAAACCCTAACCCAAAAATGGGGTTTTACAGTTAGACTCATTAAATTGCATCTTTGGCTAGGTCGTTACAGGTAAAGAGCTGGAAGGACACTCCATATAGATAGTGTCTTCATATGTGTAGTGCAAATACGACTGTTGTAAGCTATGAGTGGTGTGTGGGCACTTTCAACTATCGGGAACCATAGGCTATCACTCTACATTAGAACACAACCTTGCTTTCTACTGAAGGTATCATTGTATACTACAAAATCATCATGGCCATCTGGTAAACTCAACACAGGTGCGGTAGTGATTTTCTCCATAATAGTTTGGAAACTCTGCTCACATGCATCAGTCCACATGAAGCACTTCTCCTTCATGGTCAGCTATGTAAGAGGGGCTGCCAGAGAAGAGAAACCTTGTTTGAACCTCTGATAATAACCGACCAGCCCTAGAAAACTCTGAATCTCTATGGTGGTTGTAGGTCGTTCCCATCTCAATACTGCCTCAACCTTGCCTGGATCCACTGCAATTCCAGTAGCTGATATTACATGTCCCAAAAAGATGACCTCAAACAGTCAAAACTCACATTTGGAGAGCTTTGCATGCAGGCGATGCTTCCTCAAGTGTATCTTGTGCTCCTCTCTAGACCTCGAGTAAATCAGGATGTCATCTATAAATACAATCATAAATTGGTTCTAAGTACGGCTGGAACACTGGGTCCATGAGATCCATGAATGCTGCCGGTGGATTTGTCAGTCCGAAAGGCATGGTTAAGAACTCGTAGTGCCCATACAAAGTCCTAAAAGTTGTCTTCGGTACATCCTCCTCTCGTATCCTTAACTGATGGTAGACAGATCAAAGATTAATCTTCAAATACACAGCAGCTCCTCCAAGCTGATCAAACAAATCATCTATCCACGGGAGGGGATAATGATTCTTCACCGTAACCTGGTTGAGCATCAGCCTTGCTCCAATAGCTCTTACAACTGAGTCATGAGCTGCCTGAGCTCAAGCGGTTCCATCGGATACGGTGCCCTAGAGATAGGCACAATACCAGGGACCAAATCAATAGTGAACTCCACCTCTGGCTGGGTGTAGTCCAGGCACCTCATCTAGGAAGACATCTATGAATTCACTAACTACTAGAATCTGTGACAACTCTGGTGCTAACTGATTTGGCCACAATGGTGGCAAGGAAGACAACACCACCTTGTCTATCAATCTCTAGCCCACTGATAGGATATTAGATATTCTCCTTTGTCTCTACCTCTACATGGAATGTAATCCTCACATTCTTCTTCAGTGTGAGAACAACCTTCTTCTTCTGGCAGTCTGCCCAGTGGCACATTATCCAATCCATGCAGAATATTTCGTTGAACTCCTACATCGACAAAACTGTGAAATTAGTGAAAAGGATGCGCTGCTGGATAACCACGACGATACCCTACACACACTCATTGGTGGTGTGTACGGCTCTGGCAAGAGTTGACATAATGAAGGCAGAACCTAAGTCCTCTATAGACAAACCGATCCTATCAACAAATGTATTAGTTATGAACGTATGCGCACTACTAGAGTCAAATAACACAATTGCAAGTGTAGAGTAGATAGGAAGAGTACTTGTGATGACAGCTGCATTCTGATTCGCCTCCTCTACACCAACAACTTACATCCTGCCCTGCTGCTCTGGCCTACCACCCTGTGTCTGCCCTCAGCCTGAGCAACAACTTTTGTCAGTGCCTGCCCAATGTGCAAAGCAGCTAGGCCAACCTTCCTTTTCTGACCCTGACATTGAGCCCTTTGGCCCTGTCAGCCTCTCTGGATCGAGTGGCCCTGCTGTGGTCCTTGCGCCCGCCACTGCTGGTCACCTCTCCCCCGTTGCCCTTGAGGCTGGGCTGGTGGTGCAGCGAGAAATGGCTGTTGCAGCGGTGCACGCAGTCCTTGTTGCTGCTGCTACTGCTGGGGCCAGTACTGCTGATCTGGCTACCTTGGGCACTCAGCTGCATGGTGCCCTGTGCCTTCGCAAGCAAAGCATGTGCCATTGGTTCTCTTGCAGGTGCCCTAATGGTGTCTTTGGCACTAAGCACAGATAGGGTACTCCTAAAAATCACCCCGCTACCCTTGGAAGGTTTGCGTCTACTTCGGGAACCTCTACACATACTGCCCCTCAACTACGTACACCATCACTCCACCACCTGTCCTTTGTCTCTGTGGCTATGGACCCCACTAATCTTTTGATTTGTTCTTCTACCTCTTATTGCTAGATGGTGTGGTGCCCTTGGCCTGATTGTGTGAGTCAAGGGCATGCTCGCACTGTAGTGCCCTCATGATGGCCTTTGCAAGAGTCGCACTAGAGAATGTCGCCACAACCACTCGCAACTAATGTGCAATCACGATACAATCTGGGCAGCCCTCTCCCTCTCTGATGATAAGCTACCCAGGGCAAACCTCTCCAACATCAGGAACCTAGATTGGTATTTCGCTATGGACATACCCTACTACCTCAAAGGCAGAAACTCCATCTTCTTTTTTGCCCAGATAGTGGCAGAGAAATACGAGGAGTAGAAGACCTCCCCAAACTCGTCCCATGTAATATGGTTGAGGGCCATGCCCTCCCGAAAGGCTGTGTAGGTAGAGTCCCACCAAAGTCTACCCATGTTCTGCATAGCCTTAGTGGCTATGTGCACCCATAACTATGGGGAACACCCTAAGTGTATCAGCACTGATGTAGCCACGTCAATCCATTCCAATGTGACCTCAAGATTTGTGCTCCTATAGAATAGATAACCCCAATTTTTTAGGAAGTTCACAACATCCCAACTCTCCCTGGTATGACGGGTCTGCTCAGGGTCCTCAATACTTGAGCCCTCTCCAACAACAAAATGACGGTTCTAGCCATCTCCACCTCACTGCTAGTCTATCTAGGGAGTAGAACTCTTGTTGGTTGTAACAGAGGTTAAACACCCCATATGAACACCCCTAGTTGTAACATAGATAGAACCTCCCCTACAGCTATGAGCTGTGATTTTGAGTCTAAGTTTCGCCTTTGTAGTATGAACTTTGTACGCATTCTATGAAAACCAAGCATAGTGTCCATCTTAAGCCTCCATGGAGGGTTGAGATCTGCTTCCCTAAAGTTTGTATGCAATATCCCAACGAGTAGCTTCCAAATTATAATAACATGATTTGGTCCATCCATTCGGGCCGTATTGCTTACAAATTTGTATCAGTGCCAACCTCTTGGACAATTAAGGTGGCACACTTTGGGGATGCATTTGTTATATGCGCATGCTATCTGTTGTATGTGGTTATTATGTTTAATGATCCCCCACCACCCTATGCTAAACCATAGCCTAGCTGGCAGGTATGTCTTTGTGTGTGTTTTTGCTAACCTTCGTTTTGGTGTTTCCAACGGTTAGTTTGTGTGTGGTAGTTTGTGAGCTGTTTGTGTCATTTAGTTTTTGGTTAGTGTTAGTGGTTAGATAGTCTGAGCAGATGGTAGGAGGACGCCATGGTAGATCGCCGTTATGTCGCAAGTCTTCCCTTGACAGGCGATCCCCATCGCCCATCCAGGAACTTGTAGTAGATCCCTAGACATAGCTGATTAGGGTCCTGCAAGAAGAGCAGCAAGCCCTGAGGGCAGAGCAGATGAGAGCCATGGAGGACCAGTAGCGGTCCTGCAAGGAGATAACTCGACTGTTGGATATAGTTCGGGAGATGGCCACAAGTGTAGAGAAACTTGCTGAGACCTCTAAGCCATAGTGAGTACCACCACCGCCACCACCATCAACTCAGTATCCCCATATTTCACCTGTGCAACTGGCTATAGGGCTGTATGAGATCCCAGCCCCGAGGATGTCAGTGGGAGCTCAGACATAAATGCCCATTTCTTCAATTTTTACTCTATGATCTAGTAGGATATCGTTCATCATGATATTAGGAGTTATTGGTAAAATTTTAAGCCTTATCTAACCACTAAATAATCATTAACATCACCCATATGTGCCCCTTGCATTTCCTGTGTTGTTTGTGACTATGAGTGTGATTTATGATTGTGTTATATGTTAAGCCACAAATTTCAAGCTAATAAAATCTGGTGAAAATATATGGTACTCCAATAAATGTATAATTGAAATATATAAATTTTGGGAACGAGTAAAAATCGTGTAGTCATGTTTACGAGGTGTCTAGCCTGACAGTGTAAAAATGGAGGGTGAAAACCCTAGTTTTCTTTACCCCAGTTGTAAAATTCCTTAACATATAATGGTGTTGGATTTCATTGTAACATGGTCCATACCTTACCCTATGTCTCAGTAGAACCGTGACCAATTTTGGGGCCATTTGGGTTGGTTCCAAATTTTGTTTGTGAATTTCTAATTTGTTAAGGTCCCAATAGCTCCAGAAACAGTCCATTCAGCGACCCAAATTGTAAAACGTACTTAGGCCCATTTATAAGGTAAAATTGACCTAACTCTTATTGGGCTTAAAATCCATGTGTTAGATAACTAGGCACAATGAGCCAAACCCATTTGGAGTCCTCTTGCCTATGAACCAACAATTACAAAATTGGTGTGCAGCCTAGTAACACTGTTCTGGCTCCATAGGGGCGAACTTAATGGGACTTTTCCCCCATGATTGGCCCATGATCCAGCCACGATGTAAGTTACCCGTAAACCTTTGAGTGAAAGGGACAACCTATCAAAATTGCGGTCCATTTGGACATTGTTAGGCCTGCCCGAAAAGTTATATGGTAAGCCCATTAGATTAAAATCCCTAGATTTGATGAAAGTCTACTAAGTGAACATGAAATCAAAACCTTAATTAAGTTACCTAACAATTGAGCTTCTGTGGAAGCTTTGCCTTGTTTTGTGTGTCGATGTGACCTTGTAAAGACGCGAATAATAATAATAATAATAATAATAATAATAATAATAATAATAATAATTAGTTGATGCAGTAGCATCAGACGTTGGAAAATTAATATTTTTATTTAAATTATTTACCCGCTACCTGGTTAATTATTAATTACCCGGTTAAGTGAACCATACAATTTACCCGTTTACCCAACTAAGTGAAATACGGGTGTTGGGTATTTTTCATGTACCCTATCCGTCATTTCATTATCTAATTTGTGAGGGGGTGTCACCCTTATCTCATTCTCTCATCTTCTTCTCCTCTTCCGGAGCCAGCTTCTTCCTCACGTGGGTATCCTTCTTGCTCGTGTCATCCATGATTTATTTTAATGCTGCTGCCACTTCGACTTCCCGCCGGCGAGTCTCTGTCACGTTCCTGGCCACTGGACTGGAGCCCTCATGACCACCTCGTGGCCAGCTTTCCAGTCATCCGCGAGGCGGTTTACATCGCTGGATCCACTGTATGGGCAATTTTCCGGCGTCCGCGAGCCACCACCGGCTGGTCCGACCACCCCAATGACTTCCACTCATCTAGATCTACATTTTGAGACCACCCATGACCGTCACCATGGCCGTGATCACCGCCGGCGATGCCACCGCCAACAACGACGACTTCTCACAGCTAAGGCCGATTTTCGGCTAGCCCGTGGCCGGACTCTGCCGGTCGTCACCACCAGCACCTCAGCCAGCACGCCTTTTTTGATCACGACCAACAGTGCCACCAGCCATGCTGCCATCAACGCTCTCCAGCGACGGGAACCAGCGGCGCTCCCACGACCCATTTAACCCTTACCCGTGTCGATTTGTCTGCCCATTTTTGTGTCCCCCTGTCCACGTTTGCATCCGCATGGTCATTTCCCTAGTCTGCTAGACCATGTCGAGTTCAGGTCGCCCAGCCAACCCAACCCATTTTCCAGCAGGGTTGGCTCAGACTATTTGAGTTGGTCTGGTTTAACTTGGTTTGGTTTGGTTCTCAGCTCGTATTCGCCCGTTTCTTGACTATTTTTGGTAATTCGAGAACCTTTACATTAGTTTAGATTCATATTCACATGATTTACCATGATTGGATGATATAATTATTAATCTTATTATGTTTATTAAATTTTATATTTATTTAGTTATTTATTTATTTATTGAATTATTATTTATTATTTATTGAATTATTTAATTAATCATATGCTTACTAATACGAATATATATGATATTTACTTGTGTTTAGCTGGGTATTTATATACTATGATTATATTATTATTTTAATTTCAGAGTATTATTTATGTTCACTTATTTATTATTTATCTAATTATTTATGAGTGTATTCCTTGATTATTTATAAATTAATTAATTATTACTATCTTGTCTTGATTTGTGTGCCACTTGTTTATTTTTAGGTTGTTAGCATTGTTTTATTTATTTTTGAATGTATTGATGGTATGAGCACACACCATAAGCATGCATCATATAGGGCCATTAGTATTTTATTTAGCAATGGGTTTCGATGTAGGTTACGGAGTCTATGCTCACTTGTAGAAAATTCAGATTAGGATCGATGTCGCTGTTGCGGGATTATGTACAAGCTAACCAGGTCCATATAATTATTTAAAATATTGTATTTTTCCTTGTGGATAGCCTGGTCAGACTGAGCCCATATTCGACCACCATGCACCGAGTGCAACCGGAGTCAAGGAATTGACTCAGTCCGACACGAACTGCGCCCTTCATAATCTAATAATGGACATGTTAGAATGGACCTGACAGCCCATAATACAATAAGTTGGACATGGCGGATTGGACTCGCCAGCCAATTACAGACATGGTGGATTGGACTCACCAGCTGATAACAGACATGGAAAATTGGACTCGCCAGCCGGTAATGGACATAATGGACTGACCCATCAGCAAATCAATTGGACATGACAGATTGGACTCGCCAGCTAATTCCGGACATGGTGGATTGGACTCACCAGTTGATAACAGACATGACGGATTGGACTCGCTAGCCGGTAATGAACATGATGGACTGACCCATCAGCCAATAAATGGACATGGCAGATTCGACTCGCCAACAAACTAATTGACATGATGGACTAACCCATCAACCAATAAATTGGACATGGCGGATTGGACTCGCTAGCCAATTATGGACTGGTGGATTGGACTCACCAGCCGATACGGACATGGCAGATTGGACTCGCTAGCCGGTAATGGACAAGATGGACTGACCCATCAACCAATCAATTGGACATGGCTAATTGGACTGGCCAGCCAATTACGGACATGGTGGATTGGACTCACTAGCCAATAACGGACATGGCGGATTGGACTTGCCAGCCAATTACGGACATGGTGGATTGGACTCACTAGTTGATAACAGACATGGCGGATTGGACTCGCCAGCCGGTAATGGACATGATGGACTGACCCATCAGCCAATGGATGGACATGGCAAATTCGACTCTCCAACCAACTAATAGACATGATGGACTGACCCATCAACTAATAAATTGGACATGGCGGATTGGACTCGCTAGTCAATTACGGACATGGTGGATTGGACTCACCAACCGATAACGGACATGGCGGATTGGACTCGCTAGCTGGTAATGGACATGATGGACTGACCCATCAGCCAATCAATTGGACATGGCTGATTGGAATCGCCAGCCAATTATGGACATGGTGGATTGGACTCACTAGCCGATAATGGACAGGGCGGATTGGACTTGCCAGCCGGTAATGGACATGCCAGCCGGTAATGGACATGATGGACTGACCCATCAGCCAATAGATGGACATGGCGGATTGGACTCACCAGCCAACTAATAGATATGATGGACTGAACCATCTGCCAATAAATGGACATGTTGGAATTGACCCAACAGCCAATAATATAGATATTGATAGGGAGTTTATGGACTTGTTTTATTTAATTATATGGCTTAGTGTTTTAATCACTAACGTGGAATTGCCTCTTCAGATTAGCAGCTGAAACTAAAGACTAAGAGATGACTGCGTGGTTTTTCTACCAACTCAGGCGGCGAATGGATAATAAGCAAACTTCCTTTTTACTCTCTTGTGTTATAAATGTGGCAATGGGAAATGGTCCAAGACTTTGGGACGATTATTTTAATGAGTTAGACTTATTTGCTTTAATAAAAATTATGTAGCATTTAAGTAACACCCGGTCCGGTTAGGGCGTTATATTTTTCAGTAACACCTGGCCAGTTAGGCCCACAATATTGTGTAAAATGGCGGGTCGTTACAGACCTGATTCTTATTCAGTTCCATGGGTGAGCCGACGAACTAGAATACGTAGTTCTACTCATCTAGGTCCATAGTACCCTCCCTTTGCTTGATCTCTGCTTGACTCCCTGCATGTCTAGTTTAACCACGTTTTAGACATATGGCGTCATTGGTGGCATTTTATCGGATCCCTCCGATGTTAGGCCATTTAGCGGTGTTTTCTATTCATGTTTAATACAACTTCAAAGTGGAGACCCCTTGATGGTTTTTGAAAGATAAGATCGAGCAACTAAGTATTAAATCCTCACCCAAGCCTATATGTATAAATATGAGCGTTTAACGTGTTTAAAACTAAGAATTTGTACAGGATGTATGGATAACATTAGTAGTCCTTTAAACCATGAGGTGGTAGTTCCGAGTATGAGGGTACTGCATAATGCAGCACATTTCTGAAATTTGTGGCACTAACTTAATAGTTCCTTTTCCCACTCGAGTACCATAGTCAACAATAGATTCATTGTAACACCCTGATTTTGGTTCACCTAAGAATCGAATAAAAAATGTTATGATCGAATCAATACATGTCTAAAGATGCTAATCTATGAGACTCGATGAATAATATAAATAAAAAGACCCCTCTTGGCATCTAAAAAATGGAAGGCATTACTAAGTATGCGTAGAAACTCATTAAATATAAATAAAATTATGAAAGAAAATAACTACGTTGAACCCAAATGTTTGTAGTGTTTATTTGTCCTTCTACCATAGCAGACTCAGAATTACAATCAAGTTGCATACTCGACAACATCCTGAACTGAACTGGGGCTATGCCACTCTCAACAAATGCCTCTCTTGGGAAATAATACATATCCTAAGCCCTCTCTATGTTCTCCGTATATCTCCTCGCCCTGAGCATGAAGGCCGTGTACTCTCAAGTAGTCAACTTGAGTACACTTTTAACCACATGTCCATATGTGTGCAGTACCCATAACACTCCATGTTTCTAATGGTGTGAGGAAACTCAAAACGTGTGCTCGCTAATCTAGTGCTCTCAGGAATGGAACACCCCTTTTTCTAATCTAGAGCCCACTGCGACTATCATGTGTACCCGGTCATGGTACGTGCGAGTTTGTTTCACCATCTATTGTCTTGCTTAAAACTCGATAAAATTATATATATATGCCTGAAAAGGGATATATATAATAGGCCCGAAGGTAACTTGCGGTGGATCTTATTTTTGAAATTAGACTCAAGGGATCTCATCCACGAAGGTTATTAATTCGAAAAACTATTAAATTAAACTGCCCGAGTTAAGTGGGATCCGATAAAACACCACTTAACTCGTTCTCCAATTACTAAATCAAAACACGATTGAATATAACGACAAACAGAGATGAGTCCTAAACGGACTAATGTTCCAAGCTCAAAGCATGACGTCTCATCTACGGTAAGCTCGAACTCCGAAACCTACATAAAAAACCACTGCTAAATAAAATATTTGTATCTTAATTTGATGCATGCTTGTTGTGTGTGCTCAAATCATTAATAATATCATAATAAAAGACACTGCTAAACAAACTTATAACTAAACATCCAACATGAAAATCGAGATGTAAAAATGAAAATGACAAATAAAAAAAACTAAATAACTAAACTGATGGATAGGTATATAAATAATAAATACCTGAAAATAAATAATACTCTAATAATAAAGTAATAATATAATTATACTATCTAAATACACGTCTAAATGCTAGTAAATATTAAGTATACTCGTGTTAATAAATGTATAAATAATTGAATAAATAAATACATAATAATTCAATATATATACAATTAATATTAATTAATCATGAATAATAATATTAATAATAATATAGCTATCTAGTACGGGAATACATAATTAATACAAAGTAATAACATACATACAAACAAACAAATAGATATATG
>JAVDBV010050033.1:0-22233 GCA_032619315.1 Piper longum
TGTTTTTACTATTTATCACCTTCATAGTATAAAACATAATATTTTGGGCAAAGAATGACATTTAATAGATTTCTTGCCAACGTAGATTAGAAATAGAAATCATACTTATATTCTGTTTGACAGTCTAGACTGGTGTCAACTTGGTCTGAGTAAGTCTGTTTGGTTACTTTCATCTGAAACGTAGTTTCTTCTACAGAGACTAACTGGTGGAGTTCTAATATCGAGGAACAAGGACTACATTGTCTTCTACAGGGGAAATGATTTTTTACCCCCTAATATGAAAGATGCATTAGTAGACAGGCAGCAGTTGGCAGCTGCAAACCAAGATGAGGAAGAGGAAGCACGTGTAAGAGCGTCAACCTTGGTTTCATCCACAGAGAGAACTGTTAAAGGGCCATTTATAGCAGGTACACTAGCTGAGACTGTGGAAGCTAAGTCTCGTTGGGGCACTAATATGAGCAGTGAAGAACGAGAGAAACTGATGAGAAACGATCTATTGTCAAGACAAGCTGGCCTAATTAGACACCATGAAACCAAGCTGGCACAGGTATAATTTTTTGAAACCTTGAAATGGTTCAATCCAAAGCACTTCTCCATCTTGTATCTTGCACGGAACACGATTTTTCTTTCTTCCATTTAGGCACGCCTGAAAGTTAAAAGGGCAGAGAAAGTGCTGCTTAAATTACGTCATTCCCTAGACCCAGCAGAGGTCCCAACTGATTTAGAAACAATATCTGATGAGGAGAGGCAATTATTCCGAAAAATTGGTTTGAGCATGAAACCTTTCTTGTGTTTAGGTAATCTTCTATTTGATTTTGATGATCAAGATATTGTAAAGAAACCTGCGTTCCATATGTTCCTGTTTAAATGATAACTGGCAGATGACTATGAGTTAGTGACATTTTCTTCTATGAACTGCAGGGAGGAGGGGAGTTTTCGATGGTACGGTAGAAAACATGCATTTGCACTGGAAATATAGGGAACTTGTCAAAGTGCTTGTTGTAGGACGGCGTTTTCTTCAGGTTAAACACGTGGCAATATCGCTTGAAGCTGAGAGTGGCGGGGTCTTAATCTCTGTAGACAAAACTACAAAAGGATATGTCATCATTGTTTATAGGGGAAAAAATTATCAATGCCCTTCCGTAATGAGGCCCAAGAATCTGTTGACAAGAAGACAAGCGTTAGCACAATCTATTGAATTGCAAAGGCGTGAGGTATGCAAAACCCTCTGAGAAATTTGCATAATTGCTGCATTTTAGAAAATATTTTTCTTACTTAATTTAATGTGTTGGATAATTTCAGGCAATTAGTCATCATATATCAGAATTGCGAGAAAAAATTAGCTTGATGAAGTCTCAGCTGGTAGCTATTGGCTTCAATATTCCTCTACTAAACACTTGCTTCTCTTCCAGTTTTTTGTACGCATTTGATATTATTAGCATTTTGTAGGAGCAAATGAAGACTGCTGGAGAAGCTAGTGATGAAATCTTGCAAACCCCATTTGTTGATGTCAATTCTTCAGGCGAGGACCCGCAAGTAAGCATATATTTCTCTTTATTTGTCATGCTTATTAGAAGGTTATGCAGTACTGGTGTGCGTAGTTGTTATGTTTACATAATCAGTTATTTCAAGACTATTTTGTGAAAAATATTTTATTCGAGTTGTACAATTTTATTATTTGATTCTTCATGCTCTGGTGACATGCACCATTGGTTCATTATCGATGCCTCAGGGTGAAGACAAAGAATTTCTTTAAATCGGGTGAGAAATATAAAGAGCAGATAGTGTTCCAAAATTGAAGCACATAGTGAGGGTTGCAGTATCGTGCCCATAGTTATTGAACGTGTTTTGATCAGGCGTCATGGAAATACCTTCTTGTAACTGGTTAGCAAGTGATTTTTTTTTTTGAGTCAGCCAATGAAAATTGATTAGTATAAATCGATACTTCGATCTTTTTCACACACTGTGGAGGTTACCTCAGTTTTATGTTTCTGATTCATGATGTACATACACAAATGTCAAGAAGTTTGAATTTTTTTGTCAGGTTTGATCATGCCACCATGTTGGTGGTAATATGTAAATATCACAAAGATTTACATATTTTTTGCATACACAAACTTTGTTGTTGAAGTGCTTGTGACTTTACAATCTGTTCTTCTTCATCAAACTTTTTGTTATTGTTGCACACAATCCATACTTGAGCAATTGTAACAAAAAAAAAATTAATAAAGAAAGCCGATATATATTTTTTTCAAATGGATATCAAAGACTCTTCCTGAAATTCTTGTTTTGATGAACATTATCTCGGATTGGGAAAAACACAAATAAAAAGTTTTCTGTATAGATTTAATTGAAGACATAATTTGGAATTTTATTGGAGTACTTTGCTGTCTTTGATAGAATAAAGGAGATATATCTGTGTTCACACAGCCAAGATTGTATAAATTTGTTGTCAACAAGGTGTATGATTATTACTAAATTTGTCAGAGTATATTATAATTATAAGAAGGGAGGGAAACCGGTAATTATTGTGAGAGCTTAGTTATTTTTTGGCAAGAGAGCTTAAAATTAAATTTTAAAAATATTATTATTTATTTAATTTTTAATAAGAATAGTTAATGAGGAGAGGGGGGGTGTGGATTATTATTATGATGTAGTCATCACCATATTGATGCGGCTTTAATTACCGACAAATTATCAGGTACAAATTTTAAAATGTATAAATAAACATAACAGCGATTACAATACGATAAAAACACAAATAATTTCGGCATTTGAAGACCAAAATACAAACAATCAAAAAACACAAATAATCTCAGCAGTTTAAGGCAAACAAACACATCGAGATCATAATAATTAGTTAAGGCTAATCACATGAATAAAAAACTCATAAAAAACCCACATGAAATTAATTTAATTTAATAAATAAATAAATGAAAATAAACCTTCGTCCTCTTTCCTCATCTCTCACTCGATCTTCCCCACCGACGAAGTAGGAGGCGCCACCTTTCCATCCGCCGTCCGGCGAGTTCCCGGCGAACGTCCTAACGTGGCCACCTTCACGGCAGGCAAGCCTTGCTTCACCGACCCCTTCCCCTACCTCAGTTTCTCATGTCGCCGGCGAATCGTCGACTTACCCGTCGGTGTTGGCGTCGCCGGTGGATATCGTGTCGTACGCCCGCCGGCACAGAGAAGGTCGGCGATGAGTCGCCGACTTATCTCGACATTTTGTGACTGACGATGCAAGAAAACGGTGTTGTATGAACTTCTGCGCATTGGTTGGTCCGTAGACTGTTTTCATTTATTTATGATTCGCCTGGGTGTGTTGGCTGATGATGTTTCCTGAGATGAAATTGATGTATCATATCATGGGAAGTTGCTTGATAATTTTGTTTTATGTTGAAAGAGTTTACTCAAATCTCTAGGGTTATCAACAATCTCTCACTAGGTTTTGTTATAATACAGGGAAGGAATTTGTGTGCGGATAGGTAGGCCTTAGTGAATTGTAGTGGTTTAGGGAGGGACAAAGGCGACCGATTCGTGTAGGTTTAGCAGTCAAGGAGGCTGAGATAATAGGGACTAGAGAAAAATGAGCCTTGTTATTTTAAACTTGTTTTGGTGAATGGAACCCTTTACAAATAAATACATGTTGAATGAAAAATGGTGGAGGTATACCTGGCTGCTGTGCACAAGATGGTTGATTGTATATATATATATATATATATATGCTCAAAAGGCTCACAGCTTAATTGTCATAAGTTTTTACTGAAAAATGAATCAGAGAAGCCTGGGGCCTTTGTGCTCAGGACTGCCTTTTTTTTATTTAGCGTGGTGTGAATGTAGATCATCCAAGGCACTGTAGCGCACACTTGTTCGAAACGGAATTCTAAACTAAGCTTCTCCTCAGGAATTGCTCATTACAGGTGTTGAAGACCTATAAAAAACTTGAATGGAGGCAGTAAAAGAAGAAAATAGGCAAAGGTAAGTTAGGTATAAATGTGGTCTATTAGGATTTTAGGGAGTTGCATCGGGGAGAGATATTTTCTAGTGATCTAACTATGGTGGAGATTGTTTAGTCCTCGAGATTTGAATGAGCTCTTCCAAGCCCTCCACGGCCTTATTGTTTGGTCATCTTTACAGCAATTAATTATAACGAAATGCTCTTCCATGTTGCAGAAACTATTTTCATGTATGGAGTAGATATTCATCCATGACCACCTGAATTATCCCAAGTTGTGCTTTCTCTCTCTTAAGAGTCATGCGAGGAATTTGATTTTACAGGTCCAAAGAATGGATATAAAGCCAACAGTTGCATTAAGGGCCCTCTTTGTTGGTGGAATAGCTGCATTTGCAAAAGTGGCAGGCGCTATGAAAGCCGCCGGCGGTGTAAAAGTAGGTGCAGCTGCCGCTGCTATGACGGCTGCTGCAACTGCAGCCATCTCAGGACCCCCACGAGATAAAACAGACAAAGAGGCAGCCAAATGATTGTGATTCTCCTTTTAGTCATAGGAATCTTGTTATTATCATTATTATTTTTTGTGTGTACACTTCACAGTGGAACGATGCCAGATGACATTTTCAAATTATTTGTATGGAGATGACATAAAAAGTACAATTGAGAAAGGAGACAACTCTTCGCGTAATTTGTATTATAAGTTGCCCTGCACAAGCAACTCGGCATGCCACAGAAAGAAGTGGAAACTTGTATTTTGATCAATGTCTAGATACTTTCTTTAGCTTTGGCAGTCCAAGGCAAACATGTCGTGGTAATGAATAAGAAAAACCAAATTGGGTTTGGTTAAACCTCATGTCCCCAAAAACAAAAAAACGTAGAGGAAAACAATAATAAGAAGTTGCGCCTGGTAGTTGCTTTCACCCTTCGTTTTTGCCAAAAATCATGGCAAGATATGTCGCAAGGGGATGATCAGAAATAGGGAAAAAACACTTCCTTCAAGCATGCACCACCATTAAGGAATGCATTGTACAACCCAAAGTGGGAAGCGGCTATCCAATTCCCGCTAGTGATTATGGAAAACAAAAGAGCAGATGGCAAAGACGAGTTGTTTTAAGAAGAAAAAAAAACAAACGCAGAAATATGCACATAGGAGAAGCACAAACCATCATAATAAACGTTATAAGATATCAGCCAAGTACTACAAATCATCCAAAGCTTTATTCTGCAATCCGGATCATAAACCCATCTTCTTCGCAACACATATACCCAATAAAAATTAAAAGAAAATATACGCCTAATGAAATCTTGAGTACGTTGAAATGAAATAAAAATACCCAATACCCAGAAGCAGCTATTGACAATAAGAGCCTACATGAAAAATAAGTGACCGGCTTGCACTCTTTAGTCTTCACACAGAGCTGACATATTTGCTGAATCACATGCTTTCATTCATGATAAAGACGTATTCTTGTCAAGGGAAATGCTTTCATTCGGGATAAAGACATGATCCTGTCAAGGGAAACCATCAAAATCTACAAGTAGTTGTCCCTCTTCTTAAATAGCTTAACGAACTTGACATTTTCTGCACAAAGCTGATTTTCCCCGATAGCCAATTTGTGAACTGCCCCTGGTGAAATAGTTAAAATATAAACAAAAGTTTATGTTAAAAAGAAATCACGCAGCTGCACCATAACCTAAAAACGAAAATAATGAAACCAAAACTGAATAAAAGAGGAAAGCACATGATGAATTAGCCCCCACTAGAACTGCCAAAAAGCAACAATAACCATATAAAATTTCACATTACAAAAAGCAAATTCAAGGTCCCACAATATGTGCACAACCTTAACAGCAAAAAATAAAAAAATAAAAAAATAAAAAATGCACCGTCCAATATAATCTAAGATGAGCACTATAAAACTTAATGGATAAAACACCTCTCAGATTTCAAGAAATTGTGTGTGTGGCATTTCTCAGCTGGTACCGGCTCAGTCATTTGTGGGCTGGTTGATTGCTATTCATAGTCATCATCCACCCCATCATCAGACGGTTCATCAAATGCTCGCAGATCAAGCAGATAGCGAAGAATCCCACCATTACCTCTACAGAACTGGGATCCCTCCTGCGATTTGTTGGTGACAAACTCAAGGGTGCAATCAAACTTTTTATACTCGTTTGCAAATCACTGAAATAGAGCCATCTTTTCCCGCACTTCCAGCTCAGCAGAGGTATCAGCATCTCGGAAGTTGCTCTGGTCAGCTTCCTGCTCCTTATTTAAATGCTTGATAACAACTCCCATTACACTATTCTTACGAACATGACAGCTGATATCAAGATTTCCCCAAACAATAAGTGTCTCCACTGCACCCATTTGAAGAGCCTTAAGCGTATCATCCACACCAAAAACATATTTCCCTGTATCTTGGCTTATTTCCTCGAAGAACTTTCCAATCAGCTTCTTCTCCTGAATAAATTTCACATTTGAGAGTATCTGAGAAGAAAGTTCTATTGCCTGATTAAAGCCATTTTCACGACCATAAGATACATCTACTACATTTAAAATCTTAGCTTGAAGCCTTTGGTCAAACATGTCGGACTGACTCAATTCTGTCCTGAAATCAGCAGAACCAGCTAAACTCACTGCAACATTGGGTTGACTAGGTGCAGCAAGCTCTGCTGTCTTTCTCAAATAATTATGGCGCTTTTCCATGCAAAGGGAGCAAATCGAAGTGCAGACTGCCCTCCTCGCCCATGCTTCTTAGGCAAATCAACAGGGTACTTGTATAGGACTTCGCGAGTGTTTTCACTAAGTAAGTGCACCAAAAATAAGGCCCCGTTTCCATCCATAATTATGAAAACAAGCATATCATCGGATTCCAAAAGTTCGTTAAGGGCTTCTGTGAGAAATTTGTTGTCACAAAGGAAAGAGAAGAATTGATAGGTTTAAAGGGTTCAAAATCGATTGTCACCTATTTCTCTTTTCCATCTTCAGTTACAATAGTCTCTGCTGTATAAAGGACCAATCCATTTGGTGGAACTTTGTTATAAAGCTTTAGTCTCGGCTGTAAAGGAGTTGATTTTTCTTAATAATAAGATAAATAATTAATTATAAACGTGTAAAAATTTAAATTATATATATATTATTAAGTAATAAACTTTAATTCAAGCGGTGTAATTATAATACATATTAAAATTTATCAACATTTTTATAATTTCTAATACAAGTAAAATTATACTCTTAACACTTTATTAATAATAAAATAATGATATTAGTAATTGAGCGTGTAAAATAATTGTGAGATCATAATCAAGTACCATACAATGAAGATTACAATCTATGTATTATCGAACTCAAACTTATGCATAAAATTTGTTGGCAACTCACTAATTGATATTTTAATTTTTAACTTATTTGGGTCCAGATTCTTCTTCTTAAGTCCCAAAACCCCTACGTATTTTTTTTTTTTTAAATTGCAGTTGAATCATTATAAATTATAAAAATATTTTTTTAACTTATTTGATTGTTAAAAAGAAAGATATTAAACAATTTTTAGACTCCCAAATAATAAATGATCTCTTGCTCCACAAACTTGTGTGCTTGCACTTGTCAGAATTAATCCATGCAAAAGTATAGAGTGCAAGATTTAACATATCAAAACTTAAGTGATGTGATTATTAAATTAAACTAACCAATAAGTCATTCAGATCATTGTGAGTGAATCAAATCGAATAAGAAGTTAATTACGCAAATCATAGATGGCTAAGAAGAGTGCCCTCAGACTGTCCTTCATCATCAAACAAATGTCTGATATATGACCAACCAAATGAATCAAAAAACTTAGATTTAAAATTAAATATATTTTGACAAAAACTACAAAAGAATAAATAATTTTACAATATAGTTGGGCATAAATAACTTTACAAAATTATACGTGATTGTTAAATAAATATGTATGCCAACACATATAGCTAACCATTCACCTGGGAAAAAAACATTAATAATAAACTGAATATTATGCAGCATGGCGCGTCAATATTCACATAGACTAGGGCACCTGCCCATGCATGCACGAGACCTGACGAGTAACGACTAACGACTCATGTAACACGCGAGCTTTGAAGAAGAGTGAGTTTCTCTTAGGGGTCTCGTGTAAGCATAACTTTCCAAAAAATACTATTGATTTGTTGGACTATCTATATATATGAGATTTGTTTCGTGAGGCCGGCGATAACAAAGTCGACAAAAAAACAGGCACGGACATCATGTAAAGATTAAAAACCAAGAATAATTAATGACTATAACAACTAATTATCGATATTTTTAGGCAGAAAAATACATAAAATACAACATCAGCGTAGAAAAGTTAAAATTTTTAACCTGATTAACCACATTTTCTCCTGCAAAAACCTGAGAAAAAATATTTTTAAATAGATAAGATAAATGAAAGCTTCCATTTTAACTATTGAAAATTTGGCTTCTGAGATCCAATTCTTTGCCTTTTGAGATCCCATTTCTTCTGCTGAACAGTGGATGCCAGTTCAGACTTGCCTTCTCTATTCAGCCCAAAAAAGACCGTCCTGAAGTTATGACTGCTTGGAAAAATTCCGTTATCTAACATCTCTGACAGCAGAGGAAGTGCTTTTTCTGAGTGTCCTATTTTACACAAACAGTTCAATATCATAGTGTAAGTTTTATAATCTGGGTATGGCCCTTCAGATTTCATTTTGTCAAAAATACTCCACGCCTCATCAACCATTTCCTTGTCAATATATCCACGGATCAAGGCAGAATAGGTTACTACTGTTGGTTTGTGTCCTGCCTTCTCAATATCATCATAAACTTTGAAAGCTTTTTCCGTATCTCCCACCTTAAGATAATGGATGATAAAATCTGTATATAAATGCACAGTCGGTTCCTTTCCCATCTGTTTCATTGTTTCTACCTTCTGCCATGCTTCCTCCACCCTTCCATCTCTCAACAGCCCATGAACAAGGCTGCCATATACATAGTGATCTACCTTGCAGCCTAAGGCCTCTATTTCGCCTTCCAATGCCAGAGCTTCTTCCAATTTTCCAGCTCGAGATAAAGCTTTTGTCAATATAGCATATCCAAACTGAAGTGGGAAGCCTCTCATAATTATAGACTGGACAATTCTTTTAGCATCAGCTGGTTTTCCTGTTTCACATAAACAACAAAGGAATATCTCCACAAGTTCTTTGTCTGGCAGGTGATGCATCCTCAACATTTCATTGAAAATTTCCAAAGCTTCATCAACCTTACGGCCTTTCTTTCCGCAAAGAAATATGATTAAGTACTTGTACGTACTACCACTTGGCATGCATCCCTCAAGCTTCATTTCACTGAACTTTTTCAGTGCCATCTCCGTAAGACCAACTCGACCATATGAGGCAATTATGATGCTCCATGTATTTGCTGTCACAGGCAATCCTTTTCTTTTCATTTCAGCGAAAAGCATTCTCATAGCTCTGAAATTTTTTGCTCTTCCTGAAATTTTAATTGCTAAGTTATACGTTTCTGAAGTGTGTTTGTAACCATCTTGCTGTGCCACCCAATAAAAAAAAAGTAGAGCAGAATGCCCATATACCTGGCAATTACTAATAACTTCTAACACAATATCTGGCGTGAAATTAACTGACTTCTTACTAAAAACATCACCCATTGATGCCAAGTCTTTGGAAGAGGAGACAATTCTACATATTTCTTTTATCTCAGGTCTGACATGGTCTTTATCCGAGGCTTCCAAGGAGTAAACTAGAGTGTTTAGGTCAGAGACCAAAACTTTTCTCCCTGAGCAATCAGACATTTCCCCCCGTACCTCAGTCCTGTTTAAAGAGACAACTGAGTTATCAGGTAAATTGATCATTTCTTGCTCTACTAAAAGCCGTTTCATCATTTTCTCAAGGTTTTCCGCATTCTCCAAGTCTCCTCTCTTCTTCAATGATGAGAGAACCAGCTGAAACAACTCATTCCCTGGATTTATCTCATCATGACACATTTCCTGCAAAATCCTGAAAGCCTCGCCTGGTTCTCTAGCTCGACATAACTCCCTGATATAGGCACGGTAAAATGTCCTAGAAGGTTTAATGTTGCTCTTCACCATGCTGTCAAAAGCTTCTGCAGCTTTAGGTATATGATTCTGATGAACATAGCCCACAACAACCGCAGTCATGGTAGTAACATCAGGTTTTATTCCTTTATACAGCATCCCTTCGAACAACTTGTTGGCTTGCTCATAATTTTTCAATTTGGCGAGACGTTGAAATGAATCATTGTAAGTTTTAGCTGCGGGTGAGAACCCAAGTGTCTCCATAGTTTCAAGTGTTTCCAAAGCTTTATTGACATCATTTCTTCTAAGGTATAAATCAACAATATGCCCATACATCCTTCCATCAAGGACATTCTTCAATTTCAGAATATCAAGAAGCTCTAAGGCATCAGAAATTCGGTTGGCCTTACAAAGTCCTTCCAAAATAACTTCAAAGTGCTCCGAGCTGAAGGCAACATTTTTTTCCTTCATTTCCCTGAACAGTTTAAGTGCATCTTCAATTTTTCCTGCAATGCAAAAACACATCATCAAACAGCAGTAAACTTCAGTTGCAGGAATTTGCGCAACATTGAGCATATCATCGCAGATAGATCGCACCCCTGCAAAATCTCCTGATTTACATAAGGATTTCAAAAGCAATTTATACAACCTTACATCCACTTCCATGTTTTTCAAAGCCATTTCCCTATAGAACTCTGCAGCAATTTCAGCTTTTCCAACATTGCATAGACGGTGCATGATCAATCTGTAAGCTGTTTCATCGGGCTCTATACCAGCTTTCTTCATTTTGTCAAAAGCCATCAGAGCCTCCCCTATCTTTTTTGCTTGCATATAACTCGATATCATGATAGTCCATGTTTTTATATCAGCAGGAACCGACCCTACTTCCATCTCCTCAAACAACTTATTGACTAAGCCAAATTCCTTTGCCTCACCAGCAATGTAAATCATGGTATTGTAAGTATCAGTAGTGTGACGAAACTCAGACCGATGCCTAACCCAATTAAAGAAACGAATAGCCGAACACCCCACCTTAAAGCATCTCTTCAGAACCTTCTCAACAACCTCTTCATCAAACACGAAGCCAGACCTCTCCAGAGCCTCCTCCATAGGAACAGTCCCATCCGCGGCTCTCACAATCTCGGTAACCTTACAAACAACAGCACTAACATCTCTCACCACCCCATCCGTGGCTCCTTCCAAATGCCGACACTCAGCGCTGTCACCAGCATTTCCACAATCAGGTGGTAAGCTACCAATTCCCCTCCTCCCGCACTCCACCCCTCCCGCCTCAACCCATCTACGCTTTGACAACCCACCCCCAGTATTATCATTTCCAACCATGTCAGCGCCAAGAATGGCGTCCTTGATCACCTGAAGCAAAGAACTGTAGTCACTGTCAGCACCACTGAGAGCTTGACTAGCCTTCCTCACAGCAGTGGTGGCACCTCCGGACTTGGGGGGAGGAGAAGGAGTGGGGCAGTTTCGGGAGTAAAAAAGATGAAAGCTTTTGAGCTCGGACGCTCGGAGAAGACGAATCCGTGCGATCCCGTGGGGATGGGAGAAGACGCGCCGGCTCATCTTCGTCGACGCCGGCACAAGTTTGTGAATGGGAAGGATGGGGGTCGAGTTATGAGGGTTGCGGTTACGAGAATCGGTCGGACGTGGGTCGGGCTGTTTTTATTTTTGGGTAATAAAGTTCGGCCTAACCTTGATTTTCTTGGAGTTTGGGTGCATGAATCGAGTTTAAGATGTGACGTGGCAATCAATTACACGTGGTCAGCAAGGTATTTTATTTGGGAAAGAGTTATCGAATCAAACTTATTAATAAAAAATTAAATAAGAATTAGTTTATTTAAAATATTAAAATCAATAGATTATTAATTCTAAAATATATTATTTTAATATTATTATATATTATATTATTTATTTATTTTATTTTTTAAAATGATTTAATATTAATTATTATTTTTTATTTAAATTAAAATCAAATTAACTTTTAATTATAAAAATGATACTGATTATTTTTTTTCCTAGTTCAATCTCCCTCGTCGCTGGCACAGTTACCCATGCCTTGTTCCCCAGCCCCGCACCTCACCATCACCACCCGCCCACCCCACAGTCGCCCCCCACCACACCCATCGCTGCCCTGCCCTTCACTTGCAATCGTCTTTCATTCCCACACCCACCACCGTGCCACCCATTTCTGCTCCCTTGACTTTGGCTAGCGCAACAACTACCTCATGTTGTCACCGACATCATCCACAACCCCCACCTAGCCAGTTTGTCTACAGTTTGTCTGTATTCCTTTGTTCTACAGTTTGTCTGTATTCTCTTTATCTTCCCGGAATGGAAAAATTGATGAGACTTTTTGGACTTAATTGATCCAATATGGTAGAGTAAGAACAAATTCCCACCATATATGAGAGCAAGATATTTAGGATCCAAATTTGTCCTCGGGCTTGATTGATGCATACGACAGATCATTTGTCATTTGACTTGCGCCGTAGCATGCTAAGTTGTTATTGATTTTTAGATGTTTGATCTTGGACTTTGCTTTATTTTTTCAGGCCATGGTAACGAAACAATTTCTACAAGGAAACTTTCAAATGCATTAAAATTTTGACTGCAGACAAACTCATGGTTGCAATGAGTGATTATGGTGATTTCTACAGCATGGTGAAGAAGTGTATACTCACAAGCATTTTAATACCAACTGCTCAGGTATCTAGGTATATAGCTTACTGAAACTTCACTTTTGTTGGTTTGATTGGCAATGGATGCATGCATAATTTTTTAATGAATCAAAAAATTATCTATCGAACTATTGAAATTTGGCTAAGTCAATGTAAATCAATTTGCTTATTGATTAAGTTGACAATTTTTTTCTTTTGAAAAGTGAAAAGTTCATTATTTTATTTTATGGAAAATATTTTTCATTTTGACTGGGAGGAACCATGAATCTACAGATCTGGAGATTTCTGGGTGGTATTTTTTAACAATTTCGTAGACTATTTTGCACTATATGCCGTGACTTAATTCTGCCTCTTATCTTCTCACATTTAAAAGATATATGGTTTATGATATTGATGCTATTACTATGAATGAGGTTTCAATCTTAATGGGAAATGTTTCAATCTTAATTAGAATTCGATCAATTGTATTTTAAATCTAGCTAATCCATCAAGTTGAGGGATTTTGACAGCTAAGGTTATGCCATCACATTGTGTTCATCCAGTTCAATCACACTGTGTATTCAAGGCTTTATGATTTAGCGTATTTTAATAGAATTAATGTTTTCTGCTAAATTAGAAAAGCCGATGACATCTCAGAGAAGCAAATTTGGACAACGTCTTGAATCACCTGCACATTCATGTAAAGAATTCTCCAAATGAAGCTGCCAAGTTTAGAGAAAACTTCCGAGATGAACTATTCAGTCTTGCCATGAAACAAGTAAATTTTCTTTTAAACATCTCACATTTTTTTTATTCTAAAAGGGAGAAGGGGGTGGTCAGAGGCATATATCATAGGATGTATGTTTTGCCTTTCTTGACACTAATCCTTCTCGTCTATTCAGGCGTGGGACTGGTTGAATGATCTATTTCTATTTGTATGATATTTTTCAGGCCGTTGGCATTGATGTTGAGTCCATTTATGTAGATGATTTTGGAATCAGAATCTCGAAGAGGAGATGAATAACATCTTGGTCCTGGATCCTATGATGGGAGCAATCGAGGTTGATTGGAGAGATTTCTTCCCCTACCTCAGATGGATACCTAACAAAGAGTTTGAAATGAAAGTTGAGAGCATGGCCAAACGCTGAGCTGTGGTTACTAAGGCACCTATCGCAGGTGGAAGAAAGTTGCTCACCAGGGAGAGGTGATGGCATTACCATTCTATACATTGCTCTCTGTTTTTAGTGATAACCAAGTTAGATGAATTTGTTACTACTCAATATTGGTCAATTTTATTTGAACAGAATGATTTACTAAGGCACTTATCGCAGGAGGAAGAAAGTTGCTCACCAGGGAGAGGTGATGGCATCACCATTCTATACATCGCTCTCTGTTTTTGTGATAACCAAGTTAGATGAATTTGATACTACTCAATATTGGTCAATTTTATTTGACCAGAATGATGGATGTTATCTGGACTTCCTCCTGTCTGAAGTAAAAATGCTTACAGAGGAGGAACTTACCATTCTTGTTTGGGAAGCCTTCATCAAAACCTCAGATACAACTGTGGTCATTACCGAATGGGCATTGTTTGAGCTTGCCAAATTTCCAGCATATCAGGTTAATTATCTTTTCATAACTCTCTTTTTTTACTAGCTAAACTTTGTTTTTAGATTTGTTATCATGCCTGCACTCCTTGTTGATTTTTTTGGTGGTGGTTTCATTTTCTACGAAAGTCTTTACAAAGAAATTTGTGGAGTTTGTGGTTCTCAGAAGTTGACAGAGAATCACTTGCCCAAGCTACCATATTTGAGTGCTGTCTTCCATGAAACCTTAGAGGAAGCATTCCCCCATTCCCATTATTCCCCTAAGACATGTACATGAGGATACAGAACTAGGTGGCTGTCATTCCTGCTGGAACTGATGTAAAATTTTGAGACTTATAATTAACCGGCACCACCATCATCATGATGATCATCATCATAACCCGAACGATCAGGGTAGGGTCTATACAGAACCTATTCCATTTCTCTGAAGAATATATCTGTTGCTGATTATGCATTGATTACAACAAAATTCTGAATGAGAAATTTACAGATTGCAGTGAACATATATGAGTGCAACATGGACAAGATGGAATGGGACAATTCAGAAGAGTGGAATCCAGGAAGATTTATGGGCAAGGACAACGAGATAACTGATTTGCACAGGACAATGGCCTTTGGAGGAGGGAAGAGAACCTGTGCGGGTGCATTTCAGGCAATGCTGATCTCCTGTTCAACAATAGATAGGCTTGTGCAGGAATTACATTGGAGGCTTAAGGAAAGGGAAGAAGAGAACGAGGTCACCCTTCAGCTCACCAACTACAAACTCCACCTAATGCAAGCAATCTTAACACACAGAAATAAAGTCTTTTAGTTGTGTTTGCGATAGTTTATCTTGGAATGAGATGGCACTGTTGTCTTGGCCTCTGACACTTTTCTGGATGTTTTTCTTAACTGCTTGCAAGCTTTTACCTACTCCGGCGATGTTTACTTTGGAACGCTAATGCAAATAACAATTATATCCTTTAAAGTTCAAAGCAGACCCTCTATATACTGACATGATTTATGAACTTCACGTATTACAAAATTCTTTTTCTGCTTGTATATGTTCTGGGTCTGTATGTCCATACTTGCTCAACTGATAATTAACTTGCTCGATCTCCACTGGATTTATGAGGAAAGACTCACATGTAAACATTCCAGTTTGGTTACAAGAGAGCTTATATGACCAAAGATTACAAAGATTGATTCTCGTTGATGCTTCCCAGGTCAGGGTGCCAATGGTTATTAGAATTCAATCTTTTACTTCTTTCACTTCTTTTGTTGTATTTGCTGCTGGTTTCCGATGAAGAAGGAAAATCACAAGTACTTGATTGATCCCCATTTGAAGTTTCTCCATCTGCTTTAAACCCTGCAAACAAACAGAGAGTGAAGCACCCATCTTGACCTTGTACATCCATTTCTTTCTTATCATCCTTACGTTGGTCCTCCAAGTCATCCTCAAATTTAGAGAAGATGCTATATGATTGGCTAGAACTCTTTATGCTGGCAAAGGACCAACAGCTTGGGTCTAAATCCTCTCCATCCCCGAGTGGATGCTTGAAACGGTTCCGGCCACTTCGAACACTTGGGCGAGGCACCGGAGTCATGGACGGCGATGTTGATGGCGATCGCCTCTTTGAGGCGTGCTGGAGTTTTCGAAGAGTGCTGATGGGCACTACATAGTACTTTTGGCCAAGCAGAAGCACAGAGTCTGGTGGCACCACTGCTGATGGCTGCCTGAACACATCAGGGTATGTGACACAACACCGGGGGTTTTGCAGCATAATCTCCGACGCCATCATTGGCCGGTCGTGGAACTCAATGCGGCCACCGGGGTGGACAATCTTGACAAGCAGAGTTTTGGAGTTGCTGGAGCAGAACCATCTTGACAAGGCCATAGTGAGATCATGAATTGGGTACTTCAGAGCCCTTTGTTATATCATATGGAGATTGCATTGGTGTCATCTCTTTGGAATTCTATGTCTAGGACAATACTTACCAATTAAAAGAGGCTCGGAAAG
Organism: Piper longum; assembly: GCA_032619315.1. Lineage (NCBI taxonomy): Eukaryota > Viridiplantae > Streptophyta > Magnoliopsida > Piperales > Piperaceae > Piper > Piper longum. The sequence goes on from JAVDBV010050033.1 coordinate 16,306, forward strand.
ACAAGCTGATTTCTCCAATGCTAATTGTTTTAGAAACTAGGTGGAGAGTACAAGGAAATTGAGAAAAAAAAAATCATATCACCCTCACATTTCGGTAGATGCATGAAGATGTACGCTACACAGAACTCAACTGTTCTCTGATGCAGCAACGTTGATAACAATCGAAGGCTACATTCGGCGTTCTAGTAGACGAATCACACCTTGTAAATTGCTCCTTGTCTTGTTACCCTTTGCCCCATAAAAAAAAAATATATATATATATATATATATATATATATATATATATCTTTTTCTCTCCTTACCTCTAGAGCCACTTACCACTTACCAGCCCAAACCCTATTATACAAGATTTCTTCTTCTTCTTCCTCTTCATTCACCTTACAGTGTTGGGACATGTACTTGATGCCCTTCCTTAAGCCAGATGGCAGAAAAAGAAAGCGCAGGTACAGACACTAACTTTCAAATTGAGCAAGCTTTCAGTAAAAGATGCAGCATATTCCAATTTCCAACTTGTTGTGTACTAGATGAGGAATATTTTCTTTTACAGAAAAAGATGCAGCATATTCTAATTTCCAAGGCTACTTCCATCTCTCTGAGAATAACAGCACGCTCCGAATGGCATACTCCGCAAAGCGAGAATTTTGAAGTATGTCAGACTGGATATCCATAGCCACAGGCAAATCATAGCGAAGAACATTTGCATAAAATGTGGTCTGTTCACGTGACGTGTAGGCGTTCAAGCGACCTCCCATGTTTTCTATCTCTACCTCCAAGGACTGGGCTGTATGCCGCTGAGTACCTTTAAAGATCAGGTGCTCAAGGAAGTGAGCAGTATCATTATTTTGTGTCAAATCGACTCCCTGAATCAATCCAAACACCCACAGTAGCTGTATGCAATGCAGATGGTGGAGATGTCTTGGTAACAACACGAATACCATTGTGAAGTGTGGTGATGTGAGTCTCAGGGAATCGAATGATATCAGAATGGTCACATATTGTAGGCTATGGGGAGCCGGAGAAAGCGGTTGTCTCCTGCACTTTCCTCAAGTGGTTTTAAATTAGGGGAGGTAGAAAATAATCGAGCATTAAGAGCAGGGCAAATCTTTCTGATCTTTCTACATGTGTGTTGACATTGCCATGGAGGTCCATTTATTTCTATTTTCACTGCCAAAAAACACACCCAAGAACAACCTCTCATCAGCTAAAACGAAAGCCAGCACCTCCACATCCACTACCTGCAAAACATTCTTCTCGTCAGAATACTTGATATGTACACTCAATCTCAGTATTTTACATCCATGACTGTTGTGTGTGCGAGTTTGAGTCAAGCCTCTCGGTATTCAAGCTTATTAAATTTCTATTAGAGCTTGAAGCAGCCTAATTTGTAATATAATGTAACTCATACAAAAAAAATTTATTTAATATAGAACAAAATTGCCATACGTTGATAATCTAATTCAAAATGCATACAGACAATCTAATATTTATGCTTGTGGTCCAATTTTCAACGCAAAAATATCGAACTTCAAATTACATCCAGCAGACCAGGCCACGCTTTATTTATTTGAGTTAAAGGTGAACTTCAAACTGAGCATCACGCCAAGCCAAATCAAGCAAAAGAACAGCCCAACTCATGGGCATCCAATTATAGACTATCAGAAACATTCGTGACAACTCAAAACAAAAAATCCCATCTTTCAAATCAGCCAGTAAAAAAAAAAAAAGCAGCCTTGGAAATTGGAATATGCTGCACTCAACTATTTCGGCACACAGAATTTACAATAGTCAGCTTCCGGAACACCAAAACAACACTCGAAACAACTGAAGGAGCATCCTTCTCGCACAAGGCATCCACACTAGCAAAAATTAACGAACACGCTCAAGGCGAAACTTAAGCAGAAAACAATAAGATTAATCTACTCTACTAATCATAATCATCACATTTTCCCATCAAAAGAGCGGCAAAGAATCAGTCTTTATCATCAACGAGATCTCTACAATCCCGGGGAAGGAACTGGTCGCCGGCAAACGCGAAGCTCCCTAAGATGGTCGCCGCCGTAGCAACGGCGGCGCTCTCTTGTCTGCCGACCCTTCCCGCCTTCCCTACCTTGTGACATATCGATAAACAACGTCTATTTACGGGTGTAAACGAACCGAGTCAAACCGAATAAGGGTGTGCTTGAGTTTGGCTCATTTTAACGAGTCGAACCGAACTTTAATATAAATGAGCCGAGCTTTAATGTAAATGAACCGAATTGAGCCTGTCCAAAATTTATGGTATTTGAGTTTGGTTCGAGCCGAATTCGAGCTGAGCTACAGCCGAACTCGAGACTAGTGAATGTTTATGTGCTCAACTTATATAAGATCAAAAAAATTTTTGCACACTATATAAGTTCAATATGACCTTAATAGTATTTACGAGATGAGCCGAGCCGAACATTTTTTTGAGTTTGAACACATCGAGTTCGAGTTTCGAGCCGAGTTAAGTCGAATACTCTTTTGCTCAAGCTCTGTTCATTGTTCAACGAGCTTATTTATTTCGAGCCGAGTATTTTTTCGAGCATAAAATTAACGAGCACGAGCACGAGCCGAGCCGAGCCGAACGCAAAAAGCTTGCGAGCAGACTTGGCTCGTTTACACCCCTATGTATGTCAAATTGACCTCAATGAAATGTCAACCATCGAAGAAATAGACACCTTATTAGAAACAACCCAGAAATAATTTCTCTTCAAGATGAAATGAAAATAAATATAAGATGAATAAGAGACACTAAGAAAAAAAATAGATGGAAACTTTTCTCCCAATTTAGAGAAAATAAAACCAACATACTCGATCAACTTTGATTAAGAAATCTCTTACAATCAAGTATCGAAAAAAACTCTCCTAATCCCAAATCAGACTAATAACAAGATCTGAAAATATAATTATTGAGAATACAAATATATGAGAAATTTAGAAAACTAACATACACCTCAATTGAAAATTAGATGAACCTCACACCCTAGATGACGACCCCTACTTCAACTTGAGATGATTAATACTTCTCCAAACTCTTTTTTATGAGCCAAGTGTGCTAAAAAACTCTTAAGAAGATGTTGTTCTGTTCTAACGTCAGAATTCTCCTTTATATAGAAAAATATGAGTAGAATTCTAGAGATCAACTCATTAAACTTCTATAGCAAAGGACGAAATCACACATCGGTATACCAAATCCCAACCTTTAGTGCGATAACCGAAAAATAAAAAATTGACAATTGAATTTTTCAATGCGAATGGGTGATGGAAACTCAACACAAAATTCTTCTTTCAAAGTCAGTGTGCAAAAATTAGGTGGGTATAAAAATTTATTTTTATCTTATAATTATTATATTTTTAATTATTTTTTATTATAAATTTAATTTCTTTCGACTAATACCTTATTTATACAATTATTACCCCTTTTTATTTTCCTTAACTTATCTCATGTCAACTAGTATAAAAATATATACTTTTCTTTAAGAAAATATTTGATTAAATAAATATCACATTACCATGAAAAGTTCAAAACATAAAGATAATATATTTTAATTTTAATAAATTTCAATGATAATTTGTAAACTTTATAAATATTATTAATATAATCAATTTATAATTTTTGTTAGTTATTCAATCAGACATTCGATTTAAGTAATGACTATGTTTAATTTATTTTTATGCAGTTATAATCAGTTGGTCGGATTTGGTTACAAATACTTCAAATATGGGCGAGATACACCATCATACAGCTGTCCAAGTCCACCCTTTTCCTGACATGTGAGTCGGTCGACCTTTTAATTTAATTTTTATTTTTCACCCAAACTTTTGTCTTTTTTAAATAGTTGTAAGCTTGATATTCAATTCAATAGATGCTTAAATGGAATTTTGAATAAGTTTATAATCTAAATAGACAAAATTTTATTTTGGTAATTTATTAACCATCATACCATTTACACTAATACCTAGATATAAAATTTAATAGTTTTTGAAAACTTTATTTCTTTTTATTAAAATTTGCTATATTTTAACCTTAATCATGATATTGGTTATACAGAAGATTCAATTAAATGTTTTACATAAAAGACATTGACTTAAAATCATATAAATTTAAAAATTTTCAATTCATTTTTTCCATCAAGAATATCTTATGATGCGGGGGAAATATGGTAAATGGTGAATACTTTAACGGGTTAGTGAAATTGGCAATCTCAATTGTACCGTTAAAATTGGACTATAAATCTACATTAACGTGTTAGTGATATTAATTTTTAAGTGTGAATAATATTTACATAAATTTTATACAATTCACATTTTATTCTAAAACAAAAACTACAAACCCATTGATCAAATTATATATCTCACTCATGTAAATTTGATTCATAGGCTTGTGAGCATAAAAAATAAATGATAGAAAATATTTACACTAGATTTACAATCACTAACAAGTATAATCTCATTTATAATATATTAACAGTGAAATACTATTCATGTTACCAATCTACTTTATAGGGTGCTTGGTTGTGTTATTTTGGACATATTTAACAAAAAAATAAAAACTTCTAAAAATTACACGTAAAATTGGTGTTGGTAAAACATTATAAAAATAAAAAATGATAAAAGCTCTTTTACTGTTTACATACAAAACGTTAGGAAAAAAAAGGATAGACCCAAAAAAAAAATTTCCACGATCGTCGCAGTCCCTTTCCTCCTCTTGCTTGCCCCCTTCTTGTCGTATCTCTCCCCTCCTCTTCCCACCCTGTGCCCTCCCATTCTTCTTCCTGGTCCCTTCCTCCTCTTCCCTGTCCTATTCTTTTACCCCCAACCTCTAATTGCCAAACAATATCATTAGAATTTTTAAAAATAATTATATTTTCCAAATGTTATTTTATAAATTTTGTCACTTTTAATAATTCTAATAAATAATGAATTATGATAAATTTTGTATATATTTTATGTAAAATTTTCTATCACAACCAAACACCCTATTAACAATGTAAAGTAGATTTGCAGTTTTACTAACAAAAGTAAGCAAGATGTCACGCCATGCACGCCCTATATTGGATAAATTTTCATTTTATATTTAAATTTTTATTTAATAATAAGATAAACTATAATAATTTAATATATTAGATATAGATTGCGATTAACTTTAAAAATATCATATTTTAATGAAAATAAGAATCATAATTATTATATTATTTTATTATATATTTTTTTCAAGATATTTAAACATACTCTTATTCGAAAGTTAGAAATTAAAGTTGGCCGGGTTCGAACTTATAACCAAGTCAGAAATTCAAAGACATTTTATTGTGTTTTTTTAAGAAATTAAGGTTAGCAAGGGAATTATTTAATTGTATTGTTAATTTTTTTATTGTATTTTAATTGGTTAATTCTTGTACTTTTAATATTAGTCATTATTGAATTCCCCTATTATTAATATACTAGCAAAAACACTCACACAACATCAGAGGCATAATTATCAATAGAGATAAAAGGAAACAAAAATTATAACCACATTTATTAAAAAATATTTCTAATGAATGATTGTTGAGTTTTTAAAATAAAATTAAAAGAATCATAATAAAACAAAAAAATTATAGAATCACATACTAAGGAGTGTAATCTTTTATGAAAAAGTATATCACATACATATACCCTTATAAGGACCCTCTTATATGAAGAGATATATCTAATCGAAGTATCTTTTTTCAAATAGTTGCATCCGTTTAGAAGAAATGAGACACATCTCATATGAGTGCCCGTTTCTAATCCGTTGTATTCGAAATAACGAGACACATCTTGCATATGAGTATTATTTTCTAAAAGGTTGCATCAGAAGTAATGAGATACCTCATATAGGTACTCATATATATATATATATATATATGAGTACCTATATGAGGTATCTCA
>JAVDBV010050034.1:0-24084 GCA_032619315.1 Piper longum
GAGGCAAAATGCATTTACAAATGTCAAACCAAACTTACGCCATGGACAAAGTAGCAGAGCCTTTTCCAGCTTTTGCTTCAACAACCTCCGTTCCTCCATCCTGTGTTCTCTTGGTAAGAGCCTTAATATCTTCATCTGATAAAAGAGAATTTGCCTTTGGTGTTGCCTGTAATAAAAAAATTCGGATGGACAACTTAGCTCATGTTCTTCAAGTAAGCTCTCTATATACGTCTATTTTTTATAACCAATGTATGACCTGAGAGAAAAGTGGGAGAATAGTGATACCCGCGTGACCACCAACAACCGGCACATTAACATCTGAAAATAATACAAAATGACATATACGACACTAACAAAAACGCATCAATTTGTACATAGAAAGCAAGGGAACAAACAAAATACCAGCAACATGGACATTGGCTTTTCCAGCGTAGAATGTCTTTGCCCTGACCACATCAAGAGTGGTCACACCAAACAACTTTTTCGGATCATATGTACCAGCCTTCTTGAAAACCTCAGCCGCAATGGGCACCGTGGAGTTTACAGGATTACTTATCATATTAACAAGTGCCTACACACCACCAAATAATCGCATACTGTACTCAACCAACAGCAGTATGAAACGAAGAAAAATACAACCTTTTTACTTCTACTCTGCCACATACATTGGGACAATACTTGGCGATCGCGGTGCAGAGGGACTTGACGATGCCGGCGTTAATGTTGAAGAGATCGTCACGCGTCATCCCAGGCTTGCGTGGCACACCGGCGGGTATGACCACAACATCGCTCCCCTCCAACGCCTTCCCGAGCTCATCATCCCCCATATACCCAACAACCTACCAACAATCGACCAACAACAAAGGACAAGAAAAAAAAGATGACGACTTTGCACACCGAAATCCACCGAGAAAAGCAGTGGACGAGGGCACCAACCTTGGACCGGGTATTGACGTGGCCGACATCGGCGGCGACTCCGGGGGTGCCGGCAATATCGTAGAGGGCCAGATCGGAGACAAGGGGGTTGAGCTTCATGAGGAGGGCGAGGGGCTGGCCGATTCCGCCGGCGGCGCCGAGGACGGCGACCTTTCGCTCCGGCGCCGAGGAGGAATAAAAGGCGGCACCGCCTCGGAGGGCGGAGCGGACGGATCGGAACATGGACGGCCTCATGTTCGACGGAGATCGGCGCCGGCGGTCGGAGGAGAAGGGGTTGGGGAGGGGTTTGGTAGACGACGCCGATATCGGAGATGCCGAAGCAGCCAATAAATGGGCGGAAAAGTTGTGACTTTATTTTCCATTCAATTAGTGGGACCCTCCATTTCCCTCTTTATATCACTCGGTTGATCTTTTTATTTATGTAAAAAAAAATAAAATCTGCCCCTACGTATTTAGTAAGATACTTTCTCCCAAAAAAAAATTTTATATCAAATAATATAAAAGAAGCTTATGTTATTAATAGGTTGAGCTCAATTTATAAATAAGTTTGAATATATAAATTCGATAATGTTAATACGATTGAGTTAAATTTGTGTAGGTAGTTTGGATAAAATATTCTTACAAAAGTTATGAATTAGTCAAACTCGGTTTATATGGATTCTATTTAATAAAAAATTTAGGGAAAAGTTCAAATGTGATATAAATTTTGATAAAATGACGAGGAATTGTTCCTTATTTGGTTAGGTTTAATTTTATGCACGTTAGATGAAAAATAAATCTTACGTTATAGTTGGGTTGGCCTCAATTTAAATCAAGTGTTAATATGTTTATATGTTTTTCTTCCGACTATTTATGGCTCCGTAGAGCACTATTTGTATGTGTTAAATAAAAATTAAGATTAATTAAGGATAAATTTGAATCGAGAAAAACACTTTCATACAACAATATGTATTTGAATCAATCCAATTTTAGTTGTTACATTTATATTTGATTTGAATTTTAATCAATCTGGGAATTTTATTGTGTATGTTAAATTTGCATTCATTCATTGTCTTTAATTTAAATAAAACCTTTTTCAATCAGTCTCTCTACTTCATGTACAACTGCTCTTAAAGTTATGACGAAAACACTCGCTCGTATTTTATGTCCATCACTATTATTTATATTGATTTTTGATCATTTTGATACACATTTAACAATTAGAAAATTTTAATTTAAACCATAAAATTTTTTAACAACACAAAATCTTTATTAATATCAAATTTTTGGTGTCATCTCTACCATATACTTACAAGCTAAACCAGTTTTTAAAAAGATATAATAATATGTAACTTCAATTAAACATTGTAATAATGTTCTTTGTTATTTCTTATTTATAGACCAATATATTCATAATTATATTTTTAAAAATTAACAATTATTTTCAATAAAACAATAATCGGTAATAAGGTTTTGTTACTACTATTTAAAAATAAAGACAGTTCGACTAATTTCATCATTTAGAATAATTATTAATTACTAAAAAAATACTTAATTATTTCTTTTTAATTTAACTCAAAACAGTTGATAAATGAGATAATAAATTGGTAAATCAATTAATAATATATTTGCATAACTAAAAAGATAATAATATAGATTAAATATGTCAAAAGAAAAGAATTATCTTTTACAAATTTGTCTACAAAATTACGCTATGAAAGGTCAACTAGACATTCCTAGTAAAGATTAATTGGTAGGCATTAGTGAACATGAAATAAAAAAAATTAAACTTAGACCTTAAATTCTAAATACTAAACATTAAATTTTAAATCTTAAACTTTAAACCAACCTGTAAATTGAAGGATAAAGCTATTTCCGGACTTTTTGATTTTATTCAAAACAAGGATTAATTAATGGGCGCCTAAGTTGGCTTTAAATAACCCCGCTCTTAATGGGTGAGGGTTCTAGAGAGGGAGAAAGAAACCCCCTAATCATCTTTCGATCCACCCTAAAACCCTAAATCTCGTTCGAATCTTCTCCAACTTCCGATCGCCAGTCTTGATCTTCTCAACGTTTGGATCCCCGGATTTGGGTGCCACTTTTGCGCTCTTCTTGGAGGTACAAGAATCGGCCGATTTGGTGGGTGGGGTTTTTCTTGGGTTAGGGTTTTACATGCATGGCGTTGGAGCCTTCCGAGGTGGGCGGCGATGGCGACAGCCACGTCGCTCTCTCCCGCAGGCCCAACCGGTGGCCGTCCTCTAACAAGGTCTACCGACGCCGCTCCTTCAAGCGGCCGCACCGTCTCGACCCCGTCTCCGGCCAGGCGGCGACTGGGCCGCCGGTTCTTCCCCCGTCGCCGGGTCCTCAGCCGCTCCCTTCTCAAGAAAACGTCGGCTCGGCCACCGGGCAGGTGGTGGAGGAGGCGGAGCAGCCATTGCCGGTGGAGGAGGCGTGGTCTTCGGATGTCGGGGAAGAGGTGACTGAAGGCGACCGGGTGAGGATTAGGGTTTCGTCGTGGTCGAGGTTCGAGCGGCGGGGGCTGCGGAGGCGGCTCGCGGAGGAGCTTGAGCGGGTGCGTTGCTTTCTTGCCGGGATCGACCCCGACGAAGCGCCCGAGGCTGCCGGCGTGATGACGGCCGTCACCGTGGAGAGGCTGCCGGAGGTCGAGTTTTTTCAAGAAAATGGTGTCTCGGCGACGCCCACCATTCGGTCTGATTTCCTAGCCTCCCAAGAAGAGACCTTTGATACGTATGCCACCGAGTCGCCGGAGAAGGAAGCCTATTGGCTTCATCAGGAGACGGTGGCGGGTGCCCACTCTAGTGTGCTGCAGCAGGCGTCGCTAGGTTACGGGCCGCTTGAAGGCTCTTCGATGGCGGTGGAGACGATGAGAGGTGGCAATGCTATACCGGGCATGAAGCTTCATTACCGGCCGCAAATCTCCATTCGTGCAGAGGAGATGATTGGCGGCGCTGCAGAGGTTGTCACCCCTGTCTTGGAGAAGGAGAAGCGGACGCCCAAGGCCAACCAGTTTTACGGGAACTGGGAGTTCGTCACGGGGAATGAGAAGGTTCGACCTATCGGGGAGAGCAACAAGAAGTCGAATTCTAAAGGAAGAGGTACTCGGTTAGTGAGGGACAGGCCGACGGCGTTGGCGTTCAAGCAGTGTATGATTCTTGTGACGAGATTGATCAAGAACAAATTTGGTTGGGTCTTTGATAAGCCTGTGGATGTGGTGGGGCTTGGATTGTATGACTACCATGACATAATCAAGCATCCTATGGACCTGGGAACTGTGAAGTCGAAGATCGAAGGGGACTGCTACCCCTCGCCGGATGATTTTGCGGCCGATGTGAGGCTAACTTTCCAAAATGCGATGAAGTATAATGCACCGCATCATGAAGTGCATCTTATTGCCAGACAACTTTTGATCTCGTTTGAGGAGAAGTGGTCTGAGATCGACTTTGAATACACTCGGAATCTTAGGTTGGAATCGAGTTACGGTGTTGGCACTCCAACGTATAAGACGAAGAAGACTATGGCCCAATCTTTGTCGCCAGAATCCAGAACTTTGGATTGGTCTCGATCTACATACTCGTGTCCTGCCGAAAATAAAGAGTCGTTAGTGACTCTTAAGCCTGTAAAAAAAAATGTCTCGGGCAAAAAACCGAAAGCAAATGACCCGAACAAGAGGGAAATGACATTTCAGGAGAAACAGAAGCTTTGTGACAATCTTTTGGAATTGCCTCCCGAGGAACAGGAACATGTTCTTCAGGTTTTGAAGAGGAGAAACAAAGATGTCGAGGAGCAGAATGAATGGTTTGAGGTTGACATTGAGAGTTATGATGTGGAAACTCTCTGGGAACTTGACAGGCTTGTCTCAAATTACAAGAAAAATTTAAGTAAGATTAGGAAAAGGGCGGAGATTGTTCAGGCTGAAAGGGAGGCGAGTACTACTAAAGTGGTGAGTTTGAGGGTAAGTGTGCATTAGTAATAGCTTGCTGTATTGTGTGAAGTTTAAAATTTGGCGGCCAGATTTTGTTACATATGATTGTTCATATGTATTAGGATCCTGTTATTGTCAATGAGGAGGCCCAAGAGGAGATTGGAACAGGTGTATATTCGCTTCTGGATTGACTATTTGATGAAGCGTATTAATTTTAATGATATTTGAAGCTGTTTTTATAGATGGTAAAGGCGTTTCTCATTCTTTACCTGCGCAATTAGAAAACAATGGAGACGCTGGCAGTGATACTACTTCAAGCGGCTCCAGTAGTGATTCTGACTCTTCATCAAGTGGTACCCACATTCTTCATTATAGTTACTTTCGGAATTGTAGTTCATGCATTTTTTTATCTAATCATCTTTGTTAATTATTTTGTGCAGATTCTGACAGTGAGAGTTCATCAAGTGATTCAGATGGAAGACACTCCCCTAATACTAGAACTGTTCAGCCTTGAGCTAGGGTGTAGAATCTTCACTCAGCGGTATAACAGTGAGATGCTAATGAATGCATTTTGGTTAATATAATTTGTAATTAGAAATTTGTTAACTTGGTGTCGAAGATAATTAATTTATATGGATTGAAGGTTGCTTTCTTGCACTTATCAGTCACCGAACCTTGTATTCATCTGTTTTTGAGATAGGTAATCTAGATGGATTGAAAATTTTTTTTCTTGGCCTTCGTCCAATAAAGCTTTGAGGCATGTAAAATAGTATGTTTTGCAGTCACCTTTCCTAGGTTTTTTTGTGTGGCAATTTTGTTTCATGCCTGCCATGTAGAAGACGTACTAGGGGCTAATTTTTAAATTTTCCTCCTTGTTTTGCTTGAGGGTGATTTATTATTATTCCATGCAGTAAATGCAATATGATGTAATAGTATTGATTGCACTTTTGAAAATTCCCTTACTTAAGATTGTGGCAATAAATTTTTTTCTCTTGACAAATATGATGGACAGAGGATGGATATGATCGCTGCACTATCCCTGACATGGTAGTATGTTATGTAGATAGCCAGTTTAGTCATACTGTAGGAGCTATTGCTCATGGAAAGATTCAGAACTTCTATATGGTTTTTTTTCTCGTAGGAAGAGACTAGCGTAGAACATCTACTATGAGGTCATCTGTATTATATCTTTGGAGATTTCTTCAATTTGCACAGTCTTTGGTTTATTATTGTTTTCTCTTTTTATAATATTAAATTTATTTCTGAAGTTGTAATCAGATTTTTTAAACTGAAATTTTAGTTAATTATGGATTTTATGTTTGTCTAAGTTCTCTTATCTCAATCTCATTCTAGGTATTGTTCATTGGAAACTCATAATGTTCCCATGTTTGAGAGTTATTTAGATTTTGAACATCCAACTCTGCTAACTGTTCTTATTTTTTGAATGGCAGATGTTTACGCCAACAAATATTAGCTCACGGAAAATGTTTACCAAAGGCAGATCGGCGAGCTATTTGCATTTGGCGCACATGTAAATAATTTTTTGAAGGTGATTGTTACACTCTTACTGCTGGACTGAAGATGCAACAACTGAAGGAAAAAAAAAACTAACGCCGTGCATAGTTTGTGCTATACAATGATCCACCCAATGGAATTTTTGATGTAAATACATAGAACTGCTTCTGGGCACCTATGCAATGTCATTGCTGATTTTGGATGCAATTTGCAGGGGTCCTTAATTGCATCACCATGCCCTTAACTGCCGGGGGTTTTGCTAAATCTTCTTGTATGATGAATCTGATCTTTGTGTTCTGGCTTCCCGATGGACCTCTGATTCATATCTCTGTTAGGAAGAGAGTCCTTGCACTTAATCACACAACTGCGACCAACTGCTTACAACTACCGGCAGGGCTCGTGGTTTGCTGGTGGAAATTAGCTCTCAAAATCTTGAATTTGACTTCCCCAGTCTGAATAATTTTTTGCTTCTTTTAGATCTCCAGCCGGATTTTCCGAGTATTCAGCGTTTGTTACATAGAAGGTTTTGCTAAAAGAGGCCACCAGATATTGAATTATATATTTTTAAAAGAGGACGAACGAAAGAACGGCTCCAATTCTCGTCTAATTAATTGTTTTATGAAATGTTAATTTTTTAAAGAAAAGCACAAAAAGCTATTCTAATTTTAGTCTAATCGATTACTTTATAAATGCGTTTACCATAATATATATATATATATATATGGTAAAGTTTTATTCAGCTTGGTGTTGTAGGTTAAATTAATCAAATATTATTTTTTAATATTTATCTTATCAGTTAATTTGAAATAATTATGAAAAAAATTATAAATATTATATCTTTTTTAACGTAAAAAAGAGAAAAAAATAAAAAAATAAAGTATTTTCGAAAGAGATGAATAATAGGTCATAAAAACCAGACACAAAAGTGATAAGTATAATTGGTAACGATAATGAGTTTTGAATTGTTTTAAATGATAAACTTTGAATGTGATTTTGTGAAATTATATAAATATTTTGTATGTGAATGAAAATTGATAATGAAAATTAACCGCTTGAGCTATGGAGTTTAGATTCAGCTTAGATGATGAAGAAAGTAACGATAACTGGAATGTGAAAGATATTTTATATTTTGACTATGTTTTTTTTTATTGTTATACATAAATAAATAAAAAATTAATTATATATTCTGAGACGTTATACTTGGGTAGACTTAATCCTCATAATTCATAACTATAATACCCTGTTTTGGTTCACTTGTGAACCAATCTGAAAATGTTACCACTGATCGAACCATTCGTTAATCTATTATATTTGATTAATCCACCTTGGATCTACCTTCGGCGTCTCAAGAAGATGATGCAACATGCAATGCATAAATGGGATGAGAGTGTTCTAACATTGTCCTACGTACATGTTATGATATGCAATCAAAAATAAAACACACCAAACAAACAAAAAGGTTTTAAATTTGATGTGAGAATTATAATATAAGTGCACGTGCTCAATTAAGTAATAAAGTGGTAAAGAAGTATTGTCTTATGAGGAATTAATAGTAAAAATTCCCAATTACTAAAATTAATTTAATTAATTATATTTAAAATGAAAACAAATTCAAAGAGTGATTTAATTATGAATTAAGGTTAAATTAATCTAACATGCAATAAATTAGATATTAACTTCAAGATGATAAACCTATAATTTTCAATTTCACCTAGCGTTCTATATGATTAAAGTTATAAATTCTACCTATGAATTACACATTTGGATTATTAACTACGAGATTTAATTATTCATGATTATATTTCGATTCAACATAAACTTACCACTTACACCCAACTTATATATCTTTATGAAATTATGTATGCAAAATGATACTTTAAATTTTGCCCTTAATAGTTACCAAAGCCGTGTGAGTATATTTTTATCTCACATATGAATTACCTAAAATAGATGAACAAAGATTATTTTATTCAATGACACTTTTTATCATTAGACAAGATCAAATCTCCAAATCTAACAATAGATGACTAGTCTAATGATAGCATTAAGAATAGAATAAAATAGATGACTCAATGTAAAAACCCATGATTCGAGTCACGATTTTATATTCGTTAACCGATCGGTTCAGCCGTCGGTTCGAGTTGAGTATATTTCAGAACACGTGTACTGAGCCGATGCTGGTCACGTGTATGAGGTATGAGGGGTCATGTGTACCCAAGTATGTAATAATAATGTCATGAATGAGCAGAAAATGAGTTATCATAATATATGAGAGTATACATTTGATGGTTTTAGATTTCTTTATTTTGTGACCGTAGAAATAGTTTTAAGCCGCTTACCACGTTAGGATTTGTTATGGGGTAGTTTGGGTGGGTTATTAGTTATAAAGTATGTCATTTGGATGTGGTGATGTTTGCTTGATTTTACAGGATTTTTCTCGATTTTTCTAGGATTTATTACGAGCTAGTTATTATTTTTGACTCGAGTCGGAGCGAGTCAATACTTATTTACAAGTTTGCCACCGAGCTCTTTTCTTTTTCGTTTGACTTTTTTTTCACAAAACCTTATTGCCGCCGCCGTTTCTTGTTGACGCCGCCACTTGTTGCCGCCCAGCCCCGACATAACGTCGTCGTGCCAACCCGACCGGCCCCTGCCACCGTTCGGCCGCCGCGACGCTGGATCGCTTCGGCTAGAGTGGAGCGGCGTTGTGGTCGCGTCTCCGATCCCGCCGTCGGCAATCATCGTTGCCGCCGTCCAGTGGTCGCCTCGGCGTCACCGACCACCTACCTACCTTCCCCGACCAGAGCGCCGCCGATCGCCTCCCCTGTCGGCCGGATCTAGCCACCCACGCGGCCGCCCATGTTTTTGGCATTTTTCGGAGAGCCGCCACCTCCATTGGCCACAACGATGCCACAGATGCGTTGGGCTCGCCGAGACGATTCCGATGGTGCCCTATACGGCCTCTATACGGCCAGTAGACGCCGCCGGTGACTCTTGCTGGAAAACCACCGAAAAGTCTCCAGAAAACCACTTAGTTGCGGGAAAACCACCGAAACTTGCCGGAAAACCGGAATTGTTAGAATTCGTTGGAATTCTCCGGATCTTCTGTGGAGTTCCTCCAGTCGAACCCGATCGAGCTTCGGATGCCGTGGAGCGCCGAATTCGATGATTCGAAATACACTTACGACGAAGTCCTAGTCGTCGCCGATTGCCGATGATGTGAGGTATAATTACCTCTTTTCCTAATTTGATTGATTATAATTGATGAGTGTTAGCAAAACATGATATGATTAATTAATTGGTGTTGATGTGATTAAGCTCTAATTACAAATGAGATGATAAGTGACAGAGTTTGAGGAATTGTGAATGAAGATTAAGTGATCTAACGAAGTAAATTTAGCTGAGCATGATAAGTGACCACAATGTAAATTAGAAATACATAATAAAATTGGTACTAATAGGATAGTTAGAATTGTTTTATATTATGATTATTTGATTGTTATAGATGTTTGATTGAGTTGTGTGTAATGATTATGTCGAGGTCATGCATCATATAGTTAGCGGGCGTTAGTATTTGGTTCTGATGTGTATGTACAAAGTAAGAGCTCGCCGCCTAGGCGCGATGACACTCTTGGAGCTTCTACCAGGTCCATTAAGGACTCGTCTCTATTTTGCACTCTATTTCATCGTAGGTTTGATTTCTTACTTGCAAGATGAGTTAAGTGACGTTTTATTGGATCCCACTTTATCTCAAGCCATTTAACCGAACAGTTTTCCAAGATTAATAACCCTCGAGGATGAGATCCCTCGAGTATGTTTTCGAAGACAAGATCTACCACAAGTTGCCTTCGGGCCTATTATATTAAATTCCCTACCCAGGCCTATATATGTATAGTTTTTGTATTTTCAATGAGAGATGGAAAGAGGGAGGCGGCCATGGCTTCAGATAAGGCATGTGTTCGTCTGCAGGTTGATGTTGGGGAGGACCCATTTCATCCCGAGGGATCCTGCTAACTCCACGTTTGAGTTCCTCACACCCGGAGAACGCGGAGGTTTACGGGTACTGTTTAGTACAACGCATATCCAGACTTGTGGTTCAAAGGGTACTGAAGGCGACTGCCCGAGAGTACTCGGCCTTTGGCTCAAGGCCAAGAGTAATATGGAGGATGTAGAGGGCTGAGATTAACGAGAATGAGATTTGATGTAAGACGCAATAGATAAGATGACCAAGGAAAGAGAATGAGATGGAAAGGGGACGCTACCGCTCGAGGGCGACGACTCCTATTTATTCCCTTGTGAGAGTTCTTGAAGAAGTGTATTATGGTTTTTATTCAACAGGAGGGTTAGCTCTCATGTGCCAGTTTGATATTAGTTATTTTCCGGACCGGTAACACTCATTACTAACAATTTTTTTATAATATATGTAGGTGATGAACTTGATCGGATGTGCTAGTGTGGACGGAGGAGTAGTGAGGTCTCTTGCACACACACATGTTTGATGATTGAGTGTTTAACATTTTGTTTGTGATTCTATTATAATAAAACTGATATGAGAAAATGCAAGGAGATTATGCTATGATTGAATGTTGACATGATACAATGTGAATTATGAAGAGAACATGCACGTGGGCTGAGACCCAAGCTTGAGAATAAGTACTTAGAAGATTACATTCTGTGAATGAAATTATTAATGTGGACATATGTATTTATATATATTATTTTGACAAGGTGGCCCCTAATTGCACTTTTAGTGGAGACTCTGTCCGTTTTGGCTTAGAATTTCTTTTTGGTTTTAATGCAACTGTGTTGGTGTGTAAATTTATTACATGTCATCCATGTAGTAGCATGCCAAGATTTTTGTGCATTCATCCATGCATATAGAAAATCGTATCTTCATCTTGAGATGCCGAGAGTAGATCCGGGTCGGCTTAACCGAATCTAGTAGATTAACGAATGGTTCGGTCGCCGGTAACATTTTCAGGTCGGCTCACGAGTGAGCCGAGTCGGGGTGTTACACTCAACATCACAATCACATAGATAAAAATTAACAATCATTATTAATCCATGTACTATGTGTCATTGAAAATCCTAAAAAAAATTACTCCATAAAATATTTGATTAAACTCAAGAAATTCATATGTGATATGAAAACATCATTTAATTACAAAAAAATAAATTAAAATAAGAAAATACTCTTTTTGAAAAAACATCTTCTTCAACTGATCAAACTTCTTCGTCGTTCTTTCTCGCCTTTCATGCCATCGTTTAGCTGTTCAGAGTTATTTTCTATCTTTAAAACCCTAATCAAGTTTATAAATGATCCACCCAAATGTTACAAGTAGGTCCACCAGGATATCCATAAATATCAAAAAAATCAGTTTTCCTACCACCAGCGCTCGAGCGCTCTACTCTCCTCCATAAAATTTTCTTAACCAAAATGCCAGTGCTCGAGCTCTCAGCGTCCCAGCACTCGAGCTCTCTGCTCTCGTTTATAGTTTCCAGGTTATGCTTTTTGGCCCGATTTTGCCCCGAATTTGTTCTGGATCGTCTTCTAACTATCATGTCCTGTTAGAATAACATTAATTAGCACTTTTTACACTAAAATCACAATAATTTTTTGCATTATTAATAATATCTAATAGACTCTTAAACTAATAAAATTGAAGTATAAACGACTCGAAACATGACAAAAATCAACATGAAATGCAAAGAATAATAATTCTTTTACTGAGTTATCAATCATACATATAGTTATAATGATTAAATTATCATGATTGAGTATTAGTTTAATTATTAGAATCATAATTATGATTGCATTGATTGATAATTGATTTGTGATTAAAAACCCTGGATTTGTTCATATCGAGGTATGGTATTGTCATAGTGTTGTTTACTATTCACTAACCAGGTTTGTGTAAGAATGATGAGATTATTGATTTGATATTTTGATCATTGTAACGATGTAGGTTGATAAATTGGTATTAGAATTTATGATTGCATTGTGTTATCATAAACATTGTCGGTATTATATAGTTATACATGATTATATTGTCAACATAATTAGGAATTGTTTAGATTGATAAGTATATACATGATTATCCTAGTGTTGTTTGAATTATCCATCGTGTCATTTATTCATCATATGGATGTACATAGGTGTTAGTATTTAATTCTGTTTGTGTAGCTTCGTGTAGGAGCTCGCTGCATAGGATCGAGACCCAGCTTGGAGCTTCTACCAAGTCTATTTAAGATTCATACTCTTATCTGTCAATCTCTTATGTTATTATTTTGGATAATAGGTTGCAGGACGGGTTAAGTGGTCAATTTATTGGACCCACATAACATGGGCCATTTAACAAATGGTTTTCCGTATTAATAACCTTCGATGATGAAATCGCTCGAGTTTGATTTTGAAAGCAAAATCCACTGCAAGTTACCTTTGAGCTTGTTATATAAATCTCTTCTCAAACCTATATATGATTTTATCAAGTTTTGAGTGAGATGAGAAATGATGAAACTAACTTGTACGTATTATGAGTGAGTGCACGTGCCAAACACAATGGGCTTTGGATTAGTGAGAGGGTTGTCCTATTCCTGAGGGATCCAAACAACTCCATATTGTGAGTTCCTCACACCGAGAGAAAGGGGACAGGGGGCCGTGGGTGTGGGAAAGAAAGGGGAAAGAAATAAAGAAATAGTCAGTGGTATTTTTGTAATTAAAACTTGACTCGAATCCAACTCGAAGTAAAAATAATAACTAATTCTAAATAATTCAAAAAATCCAAACAAAAATATTAAAAAATATCATAAAAAATAAAACATACTATAATATCAAAATGACATATTTTATAACTAATAATATACTGATTTTGACTAAATTAAAATTTTTTATAAGACTGATTTGGACCGATTCATCTAAACTGATCTAGACCGATTCGATCTAATTCGGCGACTCCCTAGAAAACTGATTTTGATTCCGATTCCGATTTTTGTAACTATGCCTGAGACTACTCGGCTTTCGTGATCTAGGCCAAGAGATATATGGAGGATTAGAGAGGGTTTAAAATATTTGTATTCTCGAGAGAGGGACAGTTAGAAAATGTCGAGAGATGCATTAGATCAGTTAGTTCAGGATGCAATCTAGACTATAGCTTGACGGATCCTATGTAATTATTCTTATGAGAGTTCTGATGAAGAATATGCATGTTTTTTTTCATGAGTGTTAGCTCTCATTGACAGTTTGATATTAGTTATTTTTTTAACCAGTGAAAACCATTATTGGCAGTTTTTTATTATATATATATATAGGTGAGCATTAGACACAAAAGAATATGTTGGACTTGAAGATAAACAGTGACATTGTTGCATACACACATACTTGACGATAGAACGCTTTATTGTGATACTAGTTAACGTGTAAAACTTTTGATAAAATATTTTAATGATGTCTAATGCATGATTATTTTATTTTTTGTTAATGATATTTTGATGTCAATGATAATAACACTCTTGTGAATGAAGTTAGTAAACTTCCAACAATGTGAATATGAATAGTAGATAGGTCAAAACCCAATCAAACTTATGATATAGAAGTAGTTATGTGTTAAAGAAAGCAATGTTTATGATATATCTCATTATCTTTCAAATATTTTGTGATTTGATGATTGACAAGGTGACTCCCTTATTACACTTTTAAAAGAAACTCCCTTATTAAACTTTTACAAGAAAGTCTGCCTGTTTATTTACAATTTTTTTATTATATTTAATTATTTGGAGTGTCATATCATCTACATACCGTCCTGCAATCTTATGCATTTTATATATTCATATTAATGTTTTTTTTATCTCATGACACTTATAGTAGTTCCCTTCCGCTTAAATTTGACTAATTTAATCGACTTTGAGAGTTGGTGTGGTCTCTCATAATACTTCTAGTTCGATTTAATAGCAAAACGGATTTAGCGTATTACAATATGTTTGTATGAGATCAGTAGACGCAAGTGTGGCACTTCTAATTTTTGTTTTCAAAACATGAAAAGCAGCAAATGTGACACTTTGAATGAATGTGGACATAAACTTGCATTAGTAAATGCCACTCATGTAATTGAATGTAGAATTGGTGACCACATTCTCGAGGGCTGCTGGATGTGCTTGACCGCATTCTAGGAACCTAAGGAAAAAAAAGGGAACATCAACAAATTCATTCTTGCCTTCAAAATAATAATAATAAATAATTCTCTTTTTTTTCAAGCAATAAATAATTCATTAGGTCAGTCTATTCAAAGATTAGCTTAAAAAATATGGACGATTACACGGCAGTTTTTGCCTTAATGTGTAAAGATGGTTTTGTAAAATTAAGTGGTGTGTAACTTACCATAGTTTTGCTGCACCTTTGTAAAATCATAGATGGCTTTCAGTACCGCGCCATATTTCATTGATCTCAAGGTCCCCATATGTCTGCAAAAATAAGACAAAATCTAAGGCACGGATTAACCTATCATGACCAAGATAGAAAGATTGTTCCTTTCAAACAACAAACGAGAAATTATATTGAGCCTAAAATTCAAAATATGCCATTGTACTCAAAACTTGTTTAAAGTGTACGGCATCTCTCGCGATCAACATAAGAATGAAGCAAGAAAATGGAAATTAAAGAAAGTTTCAACACTTATCCATCATGTGAAGTTTGATAAACATCTTCCTACAGTTAACACCCTGCTTCACATGACTGCTCAAACCGTCGAGTGTGTCCTAAAAGCAGCACATTCTAACCTCACGAGTTCCATGAGTAACTAAAGCATCCAATGGAATCGCAATGAAGATGCCACATTTTTAATATTTAACCCCGGATCTTGTTAAAAAATAGCTCTCATTCTAAAGGACGATCAAAAGGTGGATACTGAATTGCAAATGAACAACGTGTAAAACACTGTTTTTCTTGCATTTAAAAGATTAAACTTATGATCTGATGTGCTTACACTAGCTCTGTATATTTAAGCCTCCAAGCAGGAAATCCTAGATGACATCTTGCTTCTCCGTATATTAGAAGAAGATCGGGTTCTGGTCCCCAGCATCCTAACCAACATAAAGATAAAAGGCAATGTTAAGAAGTTAACAAGAAAAGCTTGCATAAAAAAAAGGGGATTCTGCATTTGTCAACCACCGGCATACCAACTGCTTTAAACGCCCTGTTCATGTCAACTTCAGAGAAAGTAGGATCTTTCAGATCATTACTTGAACTCTTCATTTCCAAATGCTGAGTAAATAAAAAACTTGCTGCTTTAGCTGTGGCCTCTTTTCCATCTGAGAAAGAAAGAATTTCTAATGCCATTTTCTCTTTAGGTGCATCTTTTAGATCAGTTCCCTGCAGCAAAATCCATCAGAAACAAAATATTTTTCTCATTTTTTATGATAACTTGTAAATTGTGAGATGTCAGCCGCAAGGGCTGTTGGCAATGGACAATATACAAACAAACAAGATTAAGCCTTCTTGTCTTTCGGATTGCTCAAACATGATGTCAATGGTCCCTCTTAACAGTATTATATGAAGTATATAAATCTCTCGAATTGGCATGTCATACACGGGATCATAATATTACTCTGCTAAATGTTAACACACGAAAATACTGCTTGAAGCTATGCAAAGTCACAAGTAGGAAAGAAAATTACCTCCCATAATCTAATATTGTGCACATACTTCAAAAGTATTTCTTTGCTTCTCTTCAGCACTCCTGAAACATAATACGAAACCCGTCTACTAAAAAAACGAACATTTTTCATGAAAACAACACAGCATCATCATCATATAATTACTTCAATCTCAAGTAGAATCACAAGATACATTTCCAGTAAAACAATAAAAAGAGCACGAGGATGGATACCTTCAGCATCATAGAGAGAGACATGCCGAACACCAATCGCAGATAACCAACTTAGTAACTCGACAACTTTTGAAACAGAAAGAGCTCCTTCACTGTCCACCACCACGGCCAAGTACCGTAATTTGTTCAACTGCAGGTGTTTGTATTTGTCTGGTTGTGCAATTGAGATTATATAACTTTCTAAAATTTGAGCAATACGGTTTACTAGATGCACAATGCTGACCACCAGATGAAGCAGGACCCAGAAAAATCCCAGTACAACCCTCTTCATAATGGATAATTCCAATTTCTGCACACAAAACCCGCAGAAAAATAAGAAAAAAAGAAAAACAGCTTAAGAATCTCAAGAAATTGTTGCCATTAGTTAAAAAAAATGCATAAAGATACAGCATTATTTTTTATAAGGAAAACAGAAACAAAACAGCTGAATATGACCAATTAACAGGCTATTTCGTCCTGGGAAGATAGTTTGTATCCCGGATATATTAACAAAAAAGAACAAGGGAAAGTGAGATACCAATAATGGCGAATTCAACACTCTGATTACTTCCTCTCTAAATTCCCTTCTGCAACAAATACCACATCAATAGCATCTATAAACATCCTCAACAAACATCTCATCAATAACTGTAATGCAAAAAACAAAACAATTACAACAATATGGATCGAATTGACAAAAAAACTCTCTTGGAACGCAATTGTTCCATGTGTATGGACTCTAAAACAGCTTAAGAACCTATTCAACAAAAAAAAAAAAAAAAAAAACCACCATCAAAAAGCAAGAATATACACCAACTTAACACCACAAAAAATCATATAAAAAACAGCAAAAACAAATATAAGAAGACAAGACCCTGCAACCTGCATGTGCCTCCTAGCCTTAGTTTTCTGCGGCTCGGAGACAATCGTTGAACCAAACCAGAATTTCGAATATATGAATCAAAGCAAGGACCATATACCAAAGGAGTTCTACCGACCACTCATTTTGCTCATGTCCATGCATGAATGGGTCTGCCGGCGATGTGGCCGTAGGCAGCCGGGCGGGTACCGGCGGCGAGCGGTTGGGTGGTGGCGCCGAGATGCGACAAAGGGTCGGTTGTGGCGGCGGTCCACGTAACGGGGAAGTACAAAGAAAGGATTCGTAGGACGCACGTGGGTACTCCTCGCTTGGACACACCCTATTGATCGCATCGATATCGCTGCTCAATCAACGTGCGTGTCATGGCTTTCTTCGTTGCTGTACCTAAAAGCGTACCCGAATTCAGCGTACCCAAAATATTTTTAGATAGTAGGGTGTTTTCACAGAGTAAGATGTTTTTAGCTGGCCTAAACTGGTATTAAAATAAGATTTTTTTTGTACAAAAAGAAAACTATGTATAATTTAATTTTATATTTGAAATGGAAAATTATAAAAACTTTTAAGATTTTGAAACCATTTTTTATGTATGTGAATTATAATTTTATAAATATATTTTTAAAATATATTTTATGTTTTAAAATATCCATATGATCTGAGAAACTTTTTTGTTAAAAAAAGAGCCACACTCTTGCGTTCCAACGTTTATTAAATCATACAATAAATTAAAATCACTTAATGAATAGTGAATAATTTTTAAAAACAATATTATATATTGAAAGATAAAATAATTTAGTGTTAGAAAGTATAGAAAGAGCGTCTTATAACTTGATTACAAATAATATTACTTAAAATATTTTCTAGTTAGAATTGATAGAATTTAAATATTTTAGATATCCAGATCTCATTTAGATATTCAATTTTTTAACCTAAATTAAATTGGAGGATAAATTTTATTATAACAAATGCTACATCAAACTTGTTACAGTGGACCCTTATTAATATAACAAATGGTTATTTTAATTTTTTTTCTAGATTCTATTAATTATAGTCATTTAGGTCAATAAGGGGATGACACAAATTTGCTATAGTGGCCCCCTCATTAATATAACAAATATTTATTATAATTTTTTAAAAAAATTCTATTAATTATGGTCAATTAAGCCAAATTTCGAATACTTCTACTTATAATCTTTACATCGACTCTAAATAATATCATACAATTCACCCGTCTTTGATTTCATTTTCATTTCTTCATTCATAATTTTCTTTCCCTAAAATTGGTGTAGAAAAATCGCATTACACAATCCTGACTTAATTAATTATATTAAATGCAAAAAAAACACTAATGAAATAAACTCAGATTATTAATATTGAAACGTGGGCCCGCAATTGGCACATTCGATTATCTTAACGCTAATACAATTGGTGATGGTAATCATGGTATAAATAAATAAAACTCTAAACAAAGTTTTAAGTAAACCGAGTCGTCTTTATTGAAAAGGCTTGAAGACATACTGCAAAGGTAGCGAGGAAGGTGTAGAAGCAAACGCCTAAGAAGGAAACCATGTGCTGCGACGGCGATTGCCGGCCACTCGGCTTCTTGCTGGGTCTCCCCTTCGCCTTCCTCTCCCTCTTCGTCTCCATCGTCGGCATCGCCGTCTGGATCGTCGGGTCTGTCAATCTTCGTCTTTCATCTTCTTCTTTTTTGTCCTTAATTTCATGATTATATATATTATAAAGATGTATATATCTTTTGTTTCCGATCATGGATGTATCTCATATATATATATATTGGTTTCTTGGTGGTGAATTAATTTGGAGCAGGTTGCTGCTGAGTTGCATATGTCCGTGCTGCCTCTGCGTGACGATTCTGGTGGAGATCGCCCTGGAGTTGATCAAGGCCCCTCTCCATGTCATGGAGTGGTTCACTTCCCAGATCCCTTGTTGATGTTGTCTAGCTACGGCCTGATTTCTCGTGTGCTTTATTCAATCTGGATTTGTACATTTGATAGTTCACTACTAATTCCCCTTGGATCTTGATAAACATGTGTGAGATGTTTTTGGAGTGATATATTCTTGTTCTGTACTTTGCCAGTTGGCTGCTTAAATATTAGTAGGTGGTGATTTGAGAAATACAACTGAAATTGATGTCAATCTTCCCAACCATGTTTGATTGGATGAGCTTCTTTTCTTTTTCTGTACAGTTCAAGATGATCAAGTTGGTGGAAGAAAGAAGAAAATCTCTCTTTTTTTTTGTCTAAGAAAAAAAAAAGGATAAGGTGCTCATCTTTGTTGTTGATTTGTCCCAATAGTTAGTAGTCAATGTCTTGACACGACCCGTTTCTAATGTGCGTTACATTCATCAGCACGTGTTGTGGTCTGGCTTGTGTGTCTTGACAACGAAAATGGTGGCCTAAATCCTTATTCAAAATCCACGCGTCAGTGTTATTGTGGCCTTGTTTTCACTTTACTGATATATATTTGTGCGATATTTTCGCATTGAATATAGGGTGGGGAAGTAGTTGTGCAAGACCCATTATTTATTAAATGGGAATTTGCCCGAAGATCTTCTGGCCAATAGGGTTTATGGACTGAAGTAAATTACCCGTCCATTAAATATTTTTGTATTAATTTAGTTATTTTAAGAATAAATATTTTTTTTTGTTTCTGATTCATAGTAACCTGTGAGATTAAGGACTTAAATGTCTATCATCTCAAATTATATTATTTTTTGTTAAAATATTGTAGATGAATAAATATAATTAGTTATAATTAAATTTATTAGTATATATATATATAATATAAAAATTATATTATTATATTATTTTATCGAGTCGAGTTAGTGTTGAGTTTGAGTTATAACCAAGTAAAGTCAAATCATGACCTTACTAAGCTCGTAAGATTCAAGTCAAGTTTGAATTCTAGCATTTAAATATCAAATTTCGAATTAAGTTGAATTGAGTCTAATACCAAATACTCACAAGTTGACTCGTTCAATTAACAGCTCTAGTCTTACTGTTAATACTATAAGGACTTTTATCAGGTTATTTTTATTATTTATTTAAGACACAATAGCGTTACAACAATTAGTTTTTTATTTTTTTTAATTGAAGATGAACTATGTTAGGGGAGACTGCTGCATGAGACACGTAATTAGTGGCCCCTGCGGGAGACGAGGAGTCAGTTTTGATCAGCTACTTTGCTACCGAAAATTATCAGATTATGACTTATGGGAACATACATAATAATTATAATTATAATTATAATAAAAAATCTGCCGTCTATTGGAGATGTCTTAGTTCATGTGATCATATATTTGCGGAAACAAGGAGAAATCTTTATTTGAGTAAATGTCTTACGTAAATAGATCAAATTCCGTGCTGTTTTTTTTTTTTTTTTTTTGAAAAGGTGCCAAAGGGCACCCAATTCCGAGCTGTGGTGGTACGTGGTAGCTGGTTCATCAGCGTCGGTGTGATCTGTCCCTTGACCAGAAGAAGGTCTCTTCTGTACACTTTTTTTATTATTTTTTTTTTGTCAATGACCAAATGCGTTAATGATTTGTGGGGCGGTGAGTGACGAGAGTAATATGTTATTCTATTTCCTTTTAGGTTTTCCAATGCTTTGGTTGGTGTAGCAGGGCGGCTGGGGTAGGCTACCTTGTTTTCAGAAAAAATGAATCAAACAACCGAATGGCAAATGGGTTAGGAAAAGCAAAGAAACACATGGGCTTGGGAAAACCATAATGGCCAATGAAATACTCTTCCCATCGCCAAAGAGTAGTAGTCTACACCTCTAATTCTGAAGAGAGGAAAACGAGTTTTTTTGAAGAAACAGAATGTGCTAGCTGTGAGCAATCTAATAAGATCAAGACTGTAGTAGCAACTTTCGTATCATTAACATATAATGGGGCTTCATGCGAGTCTGCCTCTGCAGCCGATAGACCAGCCTCCTATAGCGAAAGAAGGGGTGGAGTTGTTAGACCAAAAAACACATGCCCAGAATATGGCATTAGAAGAAGGATGAAAGCTCCCATCAATGGTTATAACTAGCTGGTCCCGGTGGTGCCTAATGAAGTCTTCCACCGACTGCAAATGGTCTTGATTACCATCAGAGTCACGAGAAAATGAAAGGCAGGAGAGATATCCCAAAGTTGTTGCACTTAATTTCTGCACAATACTTTCACTCCTCATTGCCAAATTATTATGTATAATTTGATTTCTATTCATCCAGAGAAGATCAATTAATATCATGCATTTCAAGACAAGGCATTTACCTTCCACAACTTTCAGGCCATATGATTAAGAAATCTAAGCAAGTCCAATGGCTCATTCCAAATGATCTGATCAGAGTGCATCCCAAGAACTGCAAACCAAACACTTTTGGCAAATGGGCAGTCTTTGATCACGTGAAAAATAGTCTCCTTTGAAAAATTACACAGAACGCAGGAATTGGTTTGGTCTTGCTATTTCTCGTGTAAATTTAAATATCAAGTGGATAAGTAGGAGCTACAATAACTTAGTTCATACTTGTGCAAAGTATGCAGCAAGGTCGAACCATGATCAAATGAATTTTGCCTTCTAGTTTAATGCTTCTTTTGGGTGCCTTTAGCACCTTTTCAAGAGAGAGAGAGAGAGAGAGAGAGAAAGAGAAAAAGAGAAAACCACTTGGCGTTTTTTGCAAGGTAGTTTTAAACCCTCAATGTATTACTCCACAATAGATTATGTGACGGGTCACAGATAAATGTTTCCTTGTCTACTCAATTCAGAATGCAAAATATAGGAGCATATATATATGCAATCTGAAAATTGGCAGCTCTTCTAGTCTTTCTAATTAGCTTACAATGTTAAACAAGTTCCCTTCATTTTTTTGTTGCACTGCCCATGCTTCTTGAAAAAAAAAAGGGAAAAGAACGCATATAACCTAAGGAATGTCATGTTCAATCTGATCATATCTTTGCTTTGGCCTGTTAGTATTGCGTTCGTGACTCCGATCACCATGCTTACATTACAAGTTAAATATGGATAAGAATATTCGAACTTCGAAAAAAATGGATAAGACCTAAGCTCTCAAAGCATACATCACACGGTCATTTCCAGTAAATCTGATCTATCAATGCTTATCTTGGATCTCATGGTACATATAACAACTATATTTATATGGAACGTAAACTTTTATCGGGTTCAACTAAAGGTAGTTCTGATCTTATCTCAATCTGGTACTTAAAGGAATGACGATGGATGAACGTCAATTGTAACTTTTTACCGGTTGCCCGCAATCTTAAAAACACTATGCAGTCTGGCTAAATCATAAAATGTAAGACCAAAGTATATATTGCATGACATATATATTATATATACGACCATTATATTCAACAAACGAAAAGTATATATTGCATGACATATATATTATATATACGACCATTATATGAAACAAACGAAGGCTAAAAAGATGATCAAATTAAAGGGTATCTGTTTTTTAACATTGGGGGTCACGGTACGACCCTTGCGTGCATGAATGAGCCACAAAATCGTATATAACGGAAATTAGGAAGGTATGGTCATGGTGCTAGAAGGAACAAAACAAGATGGAGTTCATCTTGAGATAATGGGAAGGCCATCGTTGCAAATGAATTACGTTGATTGGATCCTTTTGCATTTGCCATGTCACACTGTTAGATATAGCTAGGACAACAAACCTATCGTTTCTCATTTCCAAACAGATAAGAAAGAGTTGAGCACTCTCGGAATTAATGACACACATAAGAAAGCACTAGAGCCTAGAGGGTATTTTTAAACAACAAAGATGGGCGGCATGGAGTCTATATAAAGCCTGGGGATGTGGTCTTCCAAGGCCCGATACTCCCAGCATTAGAACTTCTCCATCTACCAGGTGATCATAAGCTATTAGATGAAGAACGTAGGGAGTTGGAAACCCCTTCTTTGTATGGCCATACTCATGATTTTGGTCGTGGGTTCTGCTGCTCGCCCGCTTTTGAAACGAGAGGAAATGAAGTCGAGATTGCTCAAAGAGTTGGAAGTTTTGATTGTGAGCCATAACATTACAGAAGAGATGGTGGAACAGTCCAAAAGGCTTAGCCCTGGGGGACCTGATCCCCAGCATCATGCTATTCCTCACTTCTAATCCCCTCTTATCTATAAGAGGAAGCCTTCCCTGTGTTTTGGGGAGCCTAGACTGATCCCGTCACCGCTGCCAGGATATGCACCCTTTTTCCTGCCCACTCCCCAGGAGATGCACCCTTCTCCCCTCTGAAACTATAAAAACTCCCCAAGAGATCGATGAACCCTTATTTCCGCCATCACTCCCTAAAGGGTGCATCCTTCTCTGATCTATCCCTCTGAGAGTATTGTCATCGGCTCAAATGATCGTTGCATTTGATCATTAATTGTAGTCTTGGTCATCAATATTTCATGGAGGCATTCGATGATCTGTTTTTGTTTTATTGATCTTTTGCATGTCATTATGCTGTTCCCATGGGGGAAGTCCGCTCTGTAGTTGGTTGAGATTTGAAATTACATGCATCCTTCATTCCAAGACTAACATGAACCACGCTATCGTTCATCAAACGTACGTTTGCAAGCTATTTCAAAACACAATTAAAAGGCAATCACAAGCATGGTAGCACTCAGCAAAGAATCCAAAATACCAAAATGCTTTGAGGCTTCCTTCTAACTATAGTTTTTACTCAAATGATCGATAATATTGTCGTGATGCTGTACGTACGGTAGTATAGAACAAAATTAAGAATTGACCATCTAATCAGTACTCCGCGATAAAACAATTATATTATGAACCGATAATTAATATTAAGCGCTGCACTTGTATAAATAGTCTATGCTATATATATATATGTCTCCATATTAAAGGATGTACTTAAAAAGTTATAACTACCCAAGTCCACCAGTTAACGTGATATATATATATATATATATATATATATATATATATATTAT